>VSMD01020031.1:0-136288 GCA_008750895.1 Mirza zaza | reverse complement strand
ACCAGGTGGAAGCTTTTCCCCCTCTATGGCCAGCTTCGAAAGTCACATGGTGTCACTTTCGTAGTAGGCTCAAACTCATCCGGATTCAAGGGAAGGGAAACCAGTCCACACTTCTTAATGAGAGGCATGTCAAGGTCAGCTTGTAAATTGTAGTGTGCATCAGAATTTCCTTCCTTTTTCTGTCTGAATGATGCTCCATTGTATGGATAGACTAAATATTGGTCGATGAACATTTGGGTCATTTCCACTTATAGACTATTATGTATAATGCAGCTATGAACATTTGTGTACAAGTTAGTATTTGAACGTGAGAGAATTGTTTTTAATTCTCAGGTATACCCTTGGATGTGGAATTCCTAGGTCATATGGTAATTCCATGTTCAACTTTTTGAAGAATTGCCATGTTGTTTTCCACAGAGGCTGTGCCATTTTTCGTTCCCACCAGCGAGGTATAAGGGTTCCAGTTTCTCATCCTCATCAAAGCCTATTATTTTCCCATTTTTAAAATTATAGTCATCCTATTGCGTATGCAGCGGCACCTCACTGTGGTTTTGATTTGCATTTCCCTAATGACTAATGATGTTGAGCCTTGTTTCATGTGCTTGTTGGCCATTTGTGTATCTCCGGAGAAATGTCTATTCAAATCTTTGGCCCATTTTTGAATTGGGTTCTTTGGCTTTTTGTTGTTGAGATGTAAAATGCTTTACATATTCCAGATATCAGAGCCTTATCAAACACATGATTTGCAAATATTTTCTCCTGAAAGAAGTATGGGCACAGTGACTTGTGCCTGTAATCCCAGCTACTCAGAAGGCTGAGGAAAGGAGGATTGCTTGAGCCCAGGAATTCTTTACCAGTAGTTACCAGTTACTTTACCAGTGTCATTTATTTCTTCATGTTGATATTATTTTCTAATGTCCTTTCATTTCAGCCTAAAAGACCCCTTTTAGCATTTATTGTAGGTCAGATCTATCAGCAATGATCTCTCTCAATTTTTGTTTCTCTGGGAATGTCTTAATTTTACCTTTATTTTTGAAGATAGTTTTAGGGCTACAGGATTCCTAGTTGACAACTTTTTCTCTTAGCCATTTGAATATGTCATCCCACTGCCTTCTGGTCTCTGTGGTTTCCGGGGGGGGAGGGGGAGAATATCAGCCATTAACCTTATTGAGGATTCTTTGTATTTGACAAATAGCTTCTCTCTTGCTACTTTTATGATTCTCTCTTTGTCTTTCTCTTTCTACAGTTTGGTTATAATGTGTCTTACTGTTTACCTCTTTAAGTCTATCCTACTTGGGGCTCATTGAGCTTTTCGGATGGATAGATTCATGTTTTTCATCAAATTTGGGAAGATTTTGGCCATTATTTCTTCAAAACTCTTTCTGTTTCTTTCTCTCTCTCCTCTCTTTCTGGGACTCCCATTATGTGTCTGTTTGTGTGCATGGTGTTGTCCTCCACCTTGCTCATTTTTCTTAGTTTCTTTTTCTTTCTGCTCCTCAGACTGAGTAATCTCAATTTCACTATGTTCAAGTTCATTGATTCTTTCTTCTACCTCCTCAAGTTTGCTCCTGAAATCCTCTCATAAATTTCATTTGACTTATATTTCTTGGAATTTCTCTTAGGGTCCTTTTAATAATTTCTATCTCTTTATTGATATTGTCTAGTTGGTGTGACATTGTTTTCATTATTTCTTTTAGTTCTTTGCACGTGGTTTCCTTTAGCTCTTTGAGCGCATTTAAAATATTTGATTTAGAGTCTTTGTCTAAGCTGGTTTAAAAAAAATGAATAAAAAAAAGTCTTTGTCTAGCAATTCTGATGTCTGTTTTTTTTTTCTTTTTAATTTCCTTTTCGCTCTTTTTTTTAAAATTTTGTGAGCAGTGGAAGATATGATGTCTGTTTTTTACAGCTAATTTTTGTTTCGTCACTTAGTCCAGAATCCAATCAAGGCTACGTATTGCATTTGATTGTTAACTATCTCTTATCTCTTTCAATCCAGAATTATTCCCCCTTTATTTTTGGTTTTGTCTTTTGTTTGTGTATTTGTTTGTTTTTTATGACATTGACTTTTGTGAAGAGCTTGGCCCAGATGTCTAATAGAATATTCCACCATCTTGGCTTGTCTGATTGTTTCCTTAGGATTAGATCTAGCTTAAACATGTTTGGCAAGATGTTTGATACATAAGTAATGTTCACACATCATCTTTTCAGGGTAACAATGTTGGAATAAATTGGGTCCATAGCTTTTTAGTCCTGATGCCATTTTGATCAATATTCAAATTTCTAGGAGAAAGAATCTAATTAGCCAAGTTGGTTCATGTGCCCACCCCACAGCCAGAAGAGTGAGGGCATTTTGATTGTCTGTCTCATCAGGAATGTTCTCAGTAAGGGAGTCGGTAGCTTCCCAGAAGAAAACTGAGATGTCATTACCAGAAGCAGGTGGAATAGAAGGTTAGTAGGAAAAAAACAAAACAAAACCTAAAAACCTAAATTTCTACTTTTTTCTCTGTTTGTCAATGACATCAGCCTTTACTTGATTTCTGCTCTATGCAACTCCTAGGATGAAACCTGACTTCTTTCTCCACTTCCAGACTGTATTGAAAACTGACTGCTCAGGATCTCTACCTGGATGTTTTAAGGCATCTAAAACATGACTCAGTGTCTTCTCAACCTGCCACTATCCCACCCAGCAGAGGAACTGAATTTATTGTACAGCCTCATCACCCTCCCAGTGACCAAAGGCCAAATTCCTGAGTACACATTTTGTATCCTTTTTTTCTTTCATTCCACATGTTCCATCCCAGACTATGCCCTAAGTGTTGTCTGTAGTTACAGATAACAAGAAAGAAACAGATTTCCAGGTCAAACGAATTTGGGGAGCATTGAGAGAAGCAATGTCTTACTTTTAAGAAGAGAATCTCTAAAAGCTTGAACCACAGAACCTCTAAAAGCTAGGATAAGCCAATGTGACATTTAAGGAATAGTTTTTTCTAACACTTTATTTTGAAAAATAATTTAAATATACAGAAAGATTGCAAGAATAGTACAACGAACTGCCCAATACTCTTCACCATTGCTAACATTTCCTCACAGTTGTACACTCACATGTGTGCTTCCTTTCTCTCTCTCTCCATACATATATACAATATATATAAAATATACATATAATTAATTGGTGAGCCATTTGAAAGTAAATTGTATACATTATGCCCCTTTATATTTAAATACTTCACTTTATATTTCCTAAGAATAAAGACATCTCCTATTATTTAATACATAGTCCACTGAGAAGTCCATATGATAAGAATACTCTTCTCTCTTGAATCAGTGGGTAGTGACACATTTGGGAAAAACTAGTTTATACGACTGCAATAGGTTTCTAATTTAATGGTGCCCATTACTTACTAATGTTATTATTGCAGTAGTGAATGCTTCCTAAGTACTGACTGTGTCACACATAGATGTTGACATTTTACATGAACGTAATCATTTAATTTTTATAGCAACCCTGTGGAATAAGTACTATTGTTACCTTCACTTTGTTAATAAGGAGATAGGTAGGTAGGTTGAATAACTTGCCAAGGACACACAACTGGTCATCAACAGAGCTGAGATTTAAACCTACACTGTCTGATTCCAGAGTCCAGGCTGTTTCCCACATTGCTATGCTGCCCATAAAGTGTACTTTAGGATGTCGACAGAAAAATCCAAACTCTAAAATAACTTAAATTAGTCGGGCATGGTGGCGCATGCCTGTAGTCCCAGCTACTCGGAGGCTGAGGCAGGAGGATCTATTGAGCCCAGGAGTTTGAGGTTGCTGTGAGCCAGGCTGATGCCACGGCACTCTAGCCCGGTCAACAGAGTGAGACTCTGTCTCGAAAAAAATAAAAAAATAAATAAATAAAATAATTTAAAGAGATTTATTCTGAGCCAAATGTGTATGACAAAGGCCTTGGGGACAAGTTCTCAAGAGATCTCGAGAGAACACACCTGAGGCAACCAGATTATAGTTTGATTTTATACATTCATGGGGACATGAATACATACAGATAAAATCATAAATCAATACGTGGAAGGCATACATTGGTTCGGCCCAAGAAGGTGGGACATCTCAAAGCAGGAGCTTACAAGTCATAGGTGGGTTTTAGGGATTCTTTAGTTGACAATTAGTTGAAAGAGTTAAGCTTTGTTTAAAGACCTAAAATCAATGGAAGGGAATGCTTGAGTTAAGATGTCATGTGATGCTATCCCGGACCCTGGTTGGGAAGTAAACAAAAGCTGTTTAGTAAGATTTTATCATTTGTAGGTGTGACTCACCAGGCATCTTCAAAAGGAATCTGGGCAAAAGGAAAAGGTCAAGGTTCAGTCCTCAGTTCCCCCCTGTTGGCAAGAGATCATTCCATGGAATGCATGTGCAGGCCAACAACAAGCAGAGGTCTCATAGCACTAGGAAAGCTCATTCCTAGAGTTGTCTATTTGGTCATCTGCTGTTGGTGATAACAGTTTCAATATTGGCGATGTCAGATCTTAGGGGAAGGATGTGGCTTGACCTGACTGAATAGCCAATTGGGGTCAGAGAGGGTCAGGTCTAGGGTTCAGCCTGAAAAAACATCCTAGACCAGATCTATTCTGTGAGCTATCATGATCCGGGTCTTTGTGTGTATGTGTTTTCTTTTCCCATCTGGTATAGTGTGTACAAGGGATATATAATGATTACATGGCCATAAATGTCTAAAAATACTGAAGATTAGGTGTGTCCAACGAAGTTGTAGGTAGAATCAGAAGTCAATAAACAACCTAAGCCGCTCAAGCGATCCTCTTGCCCCAGCCTCCTGAGTAGCTGGGACTACAGGTGTGCACCATCACACCCTGCTACTTTTTCTAGTTGGTTTAGAGATGGGGTCTTATTCTTGTTCAAGCTGGTCTCAAAGTCCTGAGCTCAATCGATCTTCCTCCCTCAGCCTCCCAAAGTGCTGGGATTACAGGTGTGAGCCACTGCGCCTGGCCCATCGTATTCTTTGATCAAACTTACAATATGTTTAACCCTCCTTATCAATGATCATTTGAACCTTATGATAAATCTTATTTGACAAATGGGTGACTGACACCAAATGAGAATCTAATAAATTTAAGTTTTCTTCTGGCTAATTGGTCTCCACAGGTATAACATCCTGAGGAGGGTATAAATTGGATTCAAGAAACATCTGGTCCTCAATGTCTAAATTATCACAGGAATTGATTACAGTTGACAAATATATTTCCTTTTGCGTTTTACCATAGACTATCATTTAGAAGCGAAAAGAGGTTTTGTTGCAGGACACATCGTGTAATTCTACAATGATGTTTTGTTGTTTCTCCAAACAAAAACAGCCCTTTCCCATATACCAGATGTTATGTCATATGTGAGTGGATATTAGGGGCCAATTGGGGAGAAATCAGCGTTCCGAGTGGTTTGAGGGCATAACTATTCTCCTTTTCTATTTCCACAGTCTGAGAGGGAAACAGGATGTCATAGGTTGTCATCAGCTAAAACAGCCCACTGGCTTCCCTCGGGAGTATCCTGCTGTTGTTTACAGCGGTCCCAATACCTGCTTGTTGACCTCCAGAACACCTTGAGCCCCGTCACCCTTGATGCTTGAGCTTTAAGAATATGACGTCTGAGGTCACATTCACCATCTAAAAATTTCCGTAAATTTGGGGAACCACACGTTCTCCATAGGTGTTTGGACTGAGCCTCAGCACTGAGTGTTGTAGGCCGTTGCTTCATAGCCACCTCAAACTCCATTTGTAATAACATGGACATGAGCCCTGTTGCTTTGGAGACCAGCTGAGCCTCGGATGTTTTCTAAAATTGCAGGCAAGTGTCGGGGACTAGCCTGGAGGTTCACGTGTGGTGGGAAATGTGGTCAGCCGCTAGTTTTAGCTGTGAGATGTGAATCCAAGAAGCGATTTCTTTTAATTTTGCAGCACAAGAGTTAGTTAAAAGTACCCGGTAAAGTCCTTTCCAGCGGGGTTGTAAGGAGTCCTTTAGTTGGTGCCTTTTCCAATAAACAAAGTCACCTGGCTGAATGTAATCCATGATCCTTGGAGTCTTCGGGTCCCAGGAGCTCACTGTGGAAAGGCTCTGTTACCAGCTTTGTAACGTTCGTTAGAGTTGTCAGTAGTCCTTAACCATAATGTAGCATTTCCCCCCTTGAGTAAGGCCGGCTCATATAAGCCTTCGTCCAGCCTCCTGGGTCTTCTTGTTATTATTTCATAAGGTGATAGACAGTGTTCTCCAAAAGGAGTGGATCTAAGGTTAAGCAAGACCACTGGGAGGGCTTTTGGCCAACGGAGGTCTAAAGCCTCCATTAATATGGCTAATTGAGTTTTTGCTGTGCCGTTTGTCCCCAGAGGATTGGGGATAATAGGCACAATGGAAATGTCATATTGTGGGTCAGATTCTGCAAACAGATTGAACAATTTGTTCAGTAAACTGAGGCTCACAATCACTGTGTAGCTCAGAAGGGATTCCCTAAACTGGAATGATTCTTTCTAACAGTATTTTGCCTGTTTTTCTAACAGTATTTCTAACAGTATTTACTGCCTAAGCAGTATTTTGCCGGCAAAGGAATGCTTCTACCTAGTGAGAAAACATGCAAACCAAGACCACCACATACTTGTAACTTTGAGACAGCAGCATCCGGATGAAGTCCAATCGCCATACTTCACGTGGTCCTGTAGGCAAAGGAGAATGCCCTTGGGAGCCACGTGAAGGCTTGCCAGGGTTATGTTTTGGACACATAGTGCATGGCAAATATACATTTTGGGCTATTGAGGGGGACGGTTTCCAGAAATATTGTTTTCCCCATGATGTCATTTTCTCAGGGGCCCAATGAGTCATTTCTTAAGTGAACTGAAGGAGAACTAATTGTGCATTTAGGGGAACTATAGGTTTCTTGTTAGGACCCAGCCACAATTCTCTACTTGGATCAAATCCGCCTCCCTTTTGTTGCCAGATTTCCTTCTCTGGAGGGGTTGGTGCTTATTAGTGTTGTAAAAGAATGTTAGTGAGGGTACTGGCAGGACGGAGGGTGCATTCTCTCGTAGGACAGGCCGTCTTCCCTAGGGTGGCATTCTTTGCCACAGCATCAGCTAGATTGTTGCCTTTGCTTCTTCAGTGGTATATTTTGAGTGCCCAGGGATTTTTATGATTGCAAGCTGCTCTGCCATTTGGATTGCCTCTAATAGCTCCAAGACTTGGTGGCTGTTTCCTATAGTTTTCCAGATGAGGTAAGAAAGCCTCTCTGTTTCCATAGCATGCTGAATTCATGGGCTACTCCAAAAGCGTATGGGCTATCTGTGTGTATATTTGCCACCGTTTCTTCAGCCAACTTACAAGCTCTAGAAATGCTATGAATTCTGCCATCTGGCCTGACTTTATTCCTTGGAGCTGGGCACTTTCTATTACATTACGTCTACTATGGAAGTAATGTTGTAGCCTGCTCCAAAATGCCCCTGATTGTCCCTTAAATAAGAACCATCTGTGAGCCCAATTCATTCAGCATTCTTTTTTTCTTTTTAATTTTTTTTCTTTTGAGACAGAGTGTCACTCTTTCTGCCCCAGCTAGAGTGCCGTGGCATCAGCCTAGCTCACAGCAACCTCGAACTCCTGGGCTCAAGCGATCCTCCTGCCTCAGCCTCCCCAGTAGCTGGGACTATAGGCATGCGCCACCATGCCTAGCTAAATTTTTTTCTATATATTTTTAGTTGTCCAGCTAACTTCTTTCCATTTTTAGTAGAGACAGGGTCTTGCTCTTGCTCAGGCTGGTCTTGAGCTCCTGAGCTCAAACGATCTGCCCACCTTGTCCTCCCAGAGTGCTAGGATTACAGGCATGAGCCACCGCGCCCTGCCTAATTCAGCATTCTTGATAGGAGTTTCCTGCAACTCTGCCCAAGAGGAGAGTAAAAGGTTAGTAGACAGCAGTCATGTTCTTCCTCTCTTTGCTGGCCCGGAAGAGGGAGCAGGTAGCAGGGGTGAAAGTGTCACTGTGCTTCCAAGTGATGTTGGGACACAAAGCAAGAGCACATCCTAGGAGGTGAGGAGGCTAACAGCATAGAGTTGAGTGAGGTGAGAGTTTAGGAGAGATTCCACAGAATGGGGAGCTGAATGGTTAGTGGGGACCCCAGGACAAATTCTTTAATGTTCTCACCAAAATGGTGGCAGCTGATAATATTAATAGTTTTCATACAAGGCAGGGGTCTTCCCTTGCTACTTGGTCTGTCAGCTGAAATAACCAATTGGCGTGTGACTGTCACTATTTTGAGTTACTACTCCTAGAGCATTTCCATTTATTTCATGTACAAAAAGGAAAAAGGGAAGGCTGTAGTTGGGATGGCCTAAGGCGGGCGCCTGGGTGTGAACCTGTTTTAAATCATCTATGTGTTATTTTTCCCTTTCTTGCCAGCAGATTGGGTCTGATTTGGTCTGGTTTTAGTTTTTTATATGGGGGCTAAGTCATTAATGAGTCATTTGGAATTCAACTTCTGCAATAGCCTGTTCACCCTAAGAATGCTCTTAATTGTCTTTTCGTTTGGGACAAAGGAAAGGTCATGACAGCAGAGATTCTCTCAGGGTTTATTAGTAGTCCCCGTGGGGAAATCAGATATCCTGAGAATTTAACTTGGTGGTGGTGGGGGGACAAAATTGGAATTTACTTCTGGACGCTTTGTGTCCCATTGGAAAAAGCTGTTGTAGCCAATATGTAGTGTCTTTCCTGGATTCTTTCAGGGAGGAGGAACATAACAACTGATCATCCACATATGAATTAGGATAGATCTATTTGGAAAAGCTATATTATCTAAATCTGCTTCTCATATTTGAAAAGAACTGCTCGTGCATACTGGCGAAGGCAAAAAGATATTGGCTCCTCTGCTCTGCAGGTTTGCTGAAGAAACCACTGCATACATCAGTGACAGAGAGTGACCCGTAGTGATAGAAATATAGGACCGATAACTTTAAACAGGCTATGAATTATTTATTTTATTTATGGCTCTTAGATCCTGCTTCATAAACTTTTAGCCTTTTCCATTTGGTTTTCTGACTGGTAGGATTGGGCTATTGCAAGGGCTGGTGCAAGGTGTTATAGTTCTTTATCTAAGTAGTCCTGAATGACTGGTTTGCTTCCTAGTAAGGCTTCAGGTCTAAGGGGGTATTGCCTAATGTTTGGCAGGGCTTAGACTTATCTGTGGTTATCTCTTTACGAACTGCTGACTTTATACTTCTATATGTGGAAGAACTTGCTCGTAAGAATCTGATATTTTGGATAAAAAAGACTCTAACTTCCCCTGCTCAAATTCTTGATTAATGTTAGCAAGAATGACATGACATGTGGGCTTTTGTATGACATGACATGTGGGCTTTTCTGTCTCCCAAGTTGAGAATCATTTCTCCCTTCTGTGAAAATGAGACGTGGGCATTATGGGTCTCTAAGAAATCCCATCCCAGCAGATGCATGGTGCACATCTACTATAAGGAAAATGTGCTGCCCTCTGAGTTCTCCTGATTGAAATAGAAGGGGATTGGATTTAAACACTGTAATTGGGGAGTTCAAAACCCCTACCCTTTAAATTTTTGCTTTACCCCAAGGGAGAGGGTTTTTAATCAAGGTAGAGTTGAGGACCTACAGTGCAGTGCAAGTGTGCACAAGGGCTCTGGTATCTTCCCCATTGATGGATATTTCTATTTCCCCTAGATATTTCTATTTCCCCTAAAGCGTTTGTCAGAAATAGAGGGAAAACCCTCTCTATTCCCTTGGAGCGTCCTGATTCTGATCTTGGAGTTCTCTGGGGCCTTCAGTTCTCTTTGTGCAAGCATCCATTTGAGTTTCTTGCAATTCCTTTTAAGATGTCCTTTCTTTTTGCAATAGTAGCAAATTGCTTCCTCTTTGGCTTGCCTTGCAGGGGGAACAAAACCCTTGCAACCTTCCAACTTGGTTACTAAGTTGCTTCATTTATGAACTCATCATCTTAGAGGCTGTTTTCTTTTGCTTCTTTATGATAGTTTGTGATAATTGCTCAGCTAGGGTGGCTGGGTTGCTAGGGGCAGACAAGCCCAAGCTACATGATTTCTCTTTATCAAGGTCACTCATTCATCATTTAAGCCTTGTGCAAATCCAGAATTTAGTGAAGCGTCACTTTTACCATGCTCAAAGTTTTTGGGAGATATCACTGAATGTTATTTGAATGCTTTTTTCAAATCTGGTATACAAATCAAGTGTGGTTTCATTTGGGCATATTTTATAATACATGTATTTTATAATACATTGTTGTGCCTTTTCCCAATCTGTAACATTGGGGAATATTTACGGTAAATTCTCACAGAGGTGATTGCAAAACTCCCTGCATTTTTCTCTCCTGTTTCCAACTATTTTGTCAAAATCTTCTAACGGCTGCTTCTAATCACTACCCTAAACCATTCTTCAGCTTGTTTTGGGGGACCAGTAACTCAATTAGTTGACATAGGCCAGGAAACCCTGGATCATAGGCCTTAAGTGTTAATTAGAATTAGGAGCAGAAGGAGAGAGTTTTTGGCACCTTCCTGATTTCAGAAGTGGCTTCTACTTGTGTCTTTAATTCCAAGACAATCTCAAATATTTTCTTATTAACTTCCTGGAGGGAGGCAAGTTTATCATTCCCTCTTTTGGACGATTCCAAGTGCCAGCTGTAGTATAACCTCCATTCATTTTCCTTGATTTGGGAGCCTAATTTTCTAGTTTAGTGTTCAGAAAAACCAAATTGGGAATATTGAAAGTTCCCCATTTTGGAAACCTCAGACCTAGGTCGTCCTTAGTAAGATCTTCCCATTTACACAAATCCTTGCCATAATTATCAAACATAAAACCAGCTGGGGTGCCCGAAAGGGGCCGTTCTCCTTGCCTTTCTTCATTTTTAGAGGATTTGTTTCCCATATTTCTTTGGAAGAAGGAACTGAGCTGTAGGCCCAGGGCTTAGTGTAGTGGGTCTGAGTGTGCTAATTGTAGACGGGACTCCATAGCGTTTCACCACTGAGTCTTTCCTGTCTTCTTAAGTGTCTCAGTTTCTTTCTTCAGAGGTCTACTACCTCTGAGAGGGTTCAAAACACTGAGTGATCAGCTTTGGCAGCCAGGTGCAGTAGCTCATGCCTATAATCCTAGAACTCTGGGAGGCCAAGGTGAGAGGATCACTTGAGCTCAGGAGTTCAAGACCAGCCTTAGCTGGAGCAAGACCCTGCCTGTCTCTACAAATAATAGAAAAATCAGCCGGGGATCGTGGTGCCGCTTGTAGTCCCAGCTACTTAGGAGGCTGAGACAGGAGGATCATTTGAGCCCAGGAGTTTGAGGTTGCTGTGAGCCATGATCACACCACAGCACTCTACCAGGATAGCAGAGTGAGACCCTGTCTCAAGAAACAAACAACAAAGTGCTAAGTGATCAGCTCTTATATGTGTTTTCTGAATGAGCCTCTTTTTAATTAATCTTATATGGGGGTTCCTTTTAGGGCTACTTCATGTCATGGGAAATGACCCCAGACACTCCCACCCAGGTCACCTGTCACCCAGGGGCACCTTTCGGCTGGGAGAAGTAATGCCCTCTCTTCAGAGCTGAGGGACTCAGTCTCTCATTTATCTATGGAAAGGACAGTTTGGTCCCTTGCACAATTGCATAGACAAGCCATTTGAGGTTAATTTTGAGAGGAAAAGGCAATGGAGAAAGCCCTTTAGAATACACTTTGAAATCAAATCACGGTCCCAAACAACAGCTTCCTAGGAAAAGAACTAACAGCTCAGAATAAAACCATGACCATCAACCAACAGCAGAAGGTCCAGGGCTTGGGATGAATTACCAGGTTCCACTAGCAGAGAGGCTCGGAGTTGGGGATGGGGTGGTCAATGGGCCCATGCCGTTACCTTAGCTCCGGGTTCGAATGACTCCTTCAGGGGTCCTGAGTCTTCTATTGTTACAGCAAGTGTTACAGCTCTTGTTATAGCGCTTGACCGGGGAAAGGACCAAGGCACAGAGCTGGAGAACAGTTTTTACTCTTCCAGCAGGCTCAGCCCACTTCTGACTTCTGACCCCCTCCCCTTCCTTGTGCTCCTCCCGTTTTTATACCCTTGGTAGGACTCAAAACGTGTCCAATCAGCAACAAGCTTTAACATCCAATCAGCAACAGTGGGATTCAAAAAGTGTCCAATCGAGATCGTGCAGCCATTGCGCAGGAGGATGGGAGCAGGCGGCCGAGCACGTGCAGGACAGCAGGTTTGGCACACGAGGCGCAGCCCTGGCAGCGCTGCCTCGGCCTCCCACAGGGACGCGGAGCAACTGGGAGGCGGCAAGTGGCTGTGTCCCCAGGCGCCCAACAGTTTTTCCCTGTCACTGTGAGCTCCAAGTTGGGTGCCAGGAATTATCAATGGAAAAATCCAAACTCTAAAATAATTAAAAGAGGTTTATTCTGAGCTGAATGTGTTTGACCACGGCCCGGGAGACAAGTTCTCAAGAAGACGTGAGGAAATGTACCTGAGGTGGCTGCATTACAGTTTGCTTTTATGCATTCGTGGGGACAGGAACTACAGGTAAAATCATAAATCAAGACATGGAAGGTATACATTGGTTCAGTCTGAAAAGGTGGGACATCTCAAAGTGGGAACTCCCAAGTCATAGGTGGGTTTTAGGGACAATTTAGTTGACAATGGTCGAAAGAGTTAAGCTTTGTCTAAAGACCTAGAGTTAGTGTGAAAGAGTTAAGATAAGGGGGGGGTCTTCTATCTGTCACGTGATGCTATACCAGGACCAGGTTGGGAAATAAACCATGTTATATTGGGTTAACAAAACTCGTTTAGTGAGATTTTATCATTTGTAGGCATGACTCACCAGGCTGTTCAAAAGGAATTTAGGCAAAAGAAAAAAGTCAGAATTAAGTCCCCAGAGATCACCAGAGGTCTTTGTTAAAATATGACTCAAGAGTCCCACCTCAAACCTGCTGGCTCAGACCTCCAGGCATGTGTATGTCAATACACCACCCCCAATGGTTCTGACACGCAGAAAGGTTGAGCGCTACTCATCTCGTTGGCCTTAAGGCTTCTTTCCTCCTTCCCCTCCAAGCTCCCGTTGCCAGATGAATGTGCACAGAACACATCTTCACGGGTTCCTTGTGGGTAAGGGAACTGTGATTCCACAGAGTGGTTAAAAATTAGGACTCAGAGGCCGGGCGTTGTGGCTCACGCCTGTAATCCTAGCACTCTGGGAGGCCGAGACGGGTGGATTGCTCGAGGTCAGGAGTTCGAAACCAGCCTCAGCAAGACCCCGTCTCTACTAAAAATAGAAAAAAAATTAATTGGCAAACTAAAAATATGTATACGAAAAATCAGCCGGGCATGGTGCCGTGTGCCTGTAGTCCCAGCTACTCGGGAGGCTGAGGCAGGAGGATGGCTTGAGCCCAGGAGTTTGAGGTTGCTGTGAGGTAGGCTGACACCATGGCACTCACTCTAGCCTGGGCAACAAAGTGAGACTCTGTCTCAAAAAAAAAAAAAAAAAAAAATTAGGACTTAGAAGTCAGTCCTGGGTTTCCACCCTGGCTCCACCCGTAACCAGCTGCATGGTTTTGAGCCAGGCATTCATTCTGCCCAGGCCTCAGTTTCCTTATCAGGACAATAGGATTGTATCAGAAGAGGAGGAATGTCCAACACTCAGGGCAGTGCTTGGAGATCAATCAGTGGCAATGGAGGTGTGGCTATTATTGTTGGTGGTTACATTTTACAAACCCTTCAGCTATACATGGGCAAATTATCAGTCTATCTTTGTCCCCATTTTCTCACCTGTAGAGTTGGGATATTAATGTATTTTCCCATAGGACTGTAGTGAGTGTTCAATGGAGTAGAAAGTGTTTACAATGCAGCTGGGCACATAGTAAACATGCAATGTTAATTATTACTATTATTTATTCTCTTCTTTATCATGATGCTTCAGACAAAAGGAATTGCTTAGAATAGCTTGAATATATTTCATAATTGGCAGCTTCTGGACCTTTTTCTTGGCTGTGCCCTCTGACCAGGCCACCCTTCCCCCCATTTCTTAAAAGTCTCGATTAGTGTCCCCCAGTCCCAATACCAATGTCTTACATGCCGATGAAGCCTTTCCTATCTCCCACTTGGGACTTCATTGACCTCTCTTGGGGTACTTGTTTCTGAATCTGGGTTGAAATTTTTGTTGTCTCTTCTCCCCTTGAAGAAGCACCTTGCTCCACCTAAGAGAATATGTAAGCCAGAGCAGACCCTGGCAGCCATCTGTGACTCTAAAGGGAGGTCAGAGCCATCATTAGAAGGCACTAGATAAGGCCTGCCTGGACTCTGAGAAAGCAAGCAAGTAACTCCTCTGGAGCCTCCCACTGTGCTGCCACCATGACTCAGGACAAATGCATTGATCGGGGACCAGCTCCCACTGTTAAGCAGCTGCTCGTTGTTAGCATCCTGTCCAGGGCAGATCTTCCCACACCAAAGGCTTCATTATTGTCTAATGGGGGAGGCCCTGCAGGGCGTTAGCAAGGACAAAGTGTGCTGAGCAGCCTCCCCCACACGGTTAAGCCAATGGAAGCACGATGGGCAGACTGCCACAAAGGCAGGCAGGCACACAGCATGCACAGGCAGGAACCCTCCCCTTGGGCGAGGTGGTTTGATTCCTTTCTGGGGAGGCAGGTGAAACTCACCCCCTCACCAGCACCCACACCCTCCCCAGTCTTCATTTGCAAATTAGGCATCTTCTTTGGTAAGAAGTTGCCTGGGCTGGAGTGCTGTTGCCTCAGCCTAGCTCACGGCAACCCCAAACTCCTGGGCTCAAGCGATCCTCCTGCTTCAGCCTCCTGGGTAGCTGGGACTACAGGTGCATGCTACCATGCTCTGTTAATTTTTCTATTTTTAGTAGAGATGGGGTCTCACTCTTGCTTAGGCTGGTGTTGAACTCCTGAGCTCAAGCAATCCTCCCACCTCGGCCTCCCAGAGTGGTAGGATTACAGGCGTGAGCTACCACGCCTGGCCAAGAAGTGCTTCTTTAGAGCACTTTGTAAGCTCTCATTAATTTCGGGACTAAAATGAACAGTAGCTACTGTCCTTCCAGAGCCTGCTGGATGCCAGACCCGTTACAAGTGTGTCCCAGTGAATTTCTAATATAGAACAAGAGAAAGTGTAGCTGTCCTACTCACGATCTTCAAGTCTTTGCTCAAATTTCACCTTTTCAGGGAGGTCTACCCTGACCACTCTGCTAGAAACCGCAACCCTTCCCCACCCCCACTCCCACCCCCCATTCCCAGGATGCCTTCACAGCCCTTACCACCAAACATGCTCATGATGATTTGCTTATGAAGTGTGTTTGTTTGTTGTCAGACATTCCCCCTCCCTCCACAAGGGGGTACTTCCAAGAGGGAGAGGATCCTTATCGCTTACTCCCATTGGTGAATCTCTAGGGCTACTGTCACAGAGGGAACAGCCTAGAAAAGGGTAAAATGTCTTATAAGTTGTCTCTTTGAAACTCCTCACTTTTTTGGGACTTCTTTTGGGAATTAAAACTTCCCACTGCAGGGCCTCCCCCATTAGGCAACAACGAAGCCAGTCTTTTGGGAATTAAAACTTCCCACTCTTTTGGGAATTAAAACCTGCATCTCTGCCCAAGGCCAGTAATCAGAGGGGAAGGGGAGTGTCCTTTGTTATTTGTACCACAAGAGATGGCTCAGTGGATTTGTCCAGGCAGAGGTCACGAGATTGTCTTTGCCAGAGATGGGTCTATTAGGATCATCAACTATATTTAGGCAGCAACAACCCTAAGCTGAAAGCTCCTTTTAAAAGCTCTGTATTTCCTTTTGAAAGCTTATGAGTAGGACTGTGGTACTTTGAGATGTGAGTCTGCCATGCTCCTCATTTGCCCACAAATTAATAAACTTCTCTTTCCTTTTCCTCAAACCACTTGTCCTCATTGTTCTGATGTGGCCTCGGGGACAAATGCTGAACTTCCAATAACACTACAACAGAGCAGGCCATTAATACCCTGAACAATATATCAATCATATGTCTGCATTCATCTAACCAGTCTCTTACTGATGGACACCTAGGTTGTTGCCAAGTTTTTGCTAGTATAAACATACTGTGGTCAACATCCTCAGACAAACATCTTCGTGTTACTTGTGTTTATACTGTAGGGCAGATTCTTACATACCTATAGAATTGCTAAGTCAAAGGGTATGAACAGTTTAAGTTTTAATAAATACTGCCAAACAACCCTTCCAAAAAAAAAACCTGTGTCCATTTATACTCATGCCAACAGTATATTAGAAGATTCAATAAGGATTGGTGAAATTGGGATAGGGCTGAGGAGAGTCTAAACTCCTCTGTGCTGCTGAGCTGCTGATATTTGCAATTGTAGAACACAGTGCTGAAAAGGACATAAAAGTTCTTGTCCAATTCCCCTCCCAAGGCACCAGTCCCCTGTGATGCAGCCTTATTTTGGATTCTTCTCTTGCTAGAAATTGGGGCCAAACTCTTTGTGTAACAGAAGTAAAGGTCTGAAAAGGGGCAAGATGTATTATAAGATCAGTGTAACCTTTAACACCCCGCAACTCTTTTTGGGAATTAAAACCTGCATCCCTGCCCCAGGCCATTGGTCAGAGGGGCAGAGGAGGATCTTTTGCTCTTTGTACCACAGGAGATGGCGCAACAGAATGTTCCGTGCAGAAGTCAACAGATTGTCTTCACAGGAGATGTTGTAGCTAAAGAGCAAGAGCCCAAAGCTGAAAACTCCCTTTAAAAGCTTTGCATTTCTGCTTACAGATAGGAATGTGGCCTTTTAAGATGAGAGTCTACCATCCTCCTCATTTGCCAGCGAATTAATAAACTTCTCTTTCCTTGTCCTCAAATTGCTTGTCCTTGTTCTTCATTTGGCCACGGGGATAGGTACTGAACTTTGGGCAATAGAATTTGGTGGCCCTGGTGGAACAGTACCCCGTGACTGCTGCCATGGCTGGAAGAAGCGGGGAGCAGCCCCGGGCCAAGCCAGGGGTCTTTGCCAGTCAGAGCGGCATCTCGTTGGGGTGAGAGAGTAAGCAAACGGCCACCCCAGCAGGCTGTTTAGCTCCAGAGAACTCATGTCTCTTTCTCTCTGAATTAGATGCAGCTCTGACCAACCTGAACTTACCACCTAACATGCTCCATGATTAGGAGCATTTTTGAGGAAAAGGAAATGGATTTGGGAAATGTCTGTCTTGTGATGCCTTGGCCATTTTTGGTAAGTTCCCCAGTGTGCACACTGAGACCCTGGATTCCACCCCTTTGGGGAAGGAACCTTCCAGCCCAGTGGCAGGACATTTGTTTGTAGGCACCATTTGGAGGTTGAGGTCACGGTTGAGTGGAACTAGGGAACCTGGGCAATTTATTCCCTTATGGATTAGGAGATGTTGGTTCTCATATGAGAATTTAGTTCTCGTTTGTACAGTTCCCACTCGTCTGGTAAGACGTTGGCATTCCGATGATTTGCGTCGGGAATTCCCTGTATTGTTTACTTGTCATGTTGTGCTTGTTGTCAACAAGGGAGGCTCTGTTTCTATTCCATCTGAAAGCCCCGTGGGGAGAATCTTGGCTGAATGGCCAACTTATAGCTACAAGTCTATGTCTAAAAGAGAACGCTGGTGTTGTAATCCAACAGACGTGCTGGAGTGTGAGAAGTGGCCATTGAATGGAACCTTAAATGATTACACTATCTTACAACTGGAATTCTTTTGTCAAAGTTCAGGTAAATGGGATAAAATCCCATATGTACAATCTTTCATGCAATTGCATAACAAAGAGGCTGAAAGGCCATGGAATACAATTTGGAGGGACTAGCCAGGTTGCATATCCCCTGCTACCAACTCCCCTCCCCACCTGCCATGGAAGGACCTGTGGGCTTGGCCACGCTGGAGTTCATCCTGCTGGGGCCGTGATGCGGTGGTCACTAATAGGAGTAGCTTTTTCCCCAGCCCCACCAGAGCCCTGCCACCAGCCCAGGAAGTGGCCCCATGCGGAGCCATCGCTGGGGCAACTGCCGCTGCCGCCACCCACCACCATCTTGGCACCATGAGAGGGGATGAAGAGGGTGCGACTGGGACCAATTCTTCAGTCCGAAGCCCACTAGGTTTTGACTCAGGAGTGAGAATGATCTCTCCTTCTAGGACCTGGCAAGGAACTCAATTTGGCTAGAGGACACCCATAGGTGGGGCAAGGCAATTTCCATTATGAAATATCAGATATGGGGCTTGAATGAGCAAGGCGAGTCAGCAGGGTGTTTATTGGACTTACACAAATTGGAATCCTAATGTGGATGCAGATGGTGTGAGGATATATCGTTACGGAAGTGTATTCTGGCAGGACTCCGGAGGGGGGTGCCTAGACAGAAGAGTTTAAACAAGGTCCGGGAATTACAACAAAAAGCTAATGAAGATCCCTCTGAATTTTTGGAACACATCTGTCAGGCATACTGGAATCGTACAGATGCAGGTCCTCGGGCCCGTGGAAATAGGGCAGAGTGCTCCGGATATACAGAGGAAGCTGCAGTGTGTGAGCATGAAGCCCTCGAAGCTTGCTGGCGTTGCCTACAAAGTATATAACACTAGGGAAGAACAGACACTGAAACCTATGTGTGTTCTGTCAGCTGTGCCACCCAAGGATCCTTTGAGACAGTCAAAAGGAAAGGCCAAAAAGAAACAAACAAAGCTGCTCCAGGTGGAAGTACAATCAGTATACTCTTTGTAAAAAGGAAGGGCCTTGGAAAGAATATTGCCCAACATGGCAAAGGGCTCCAGGTACCAAGAAACCCCCAGGAGAGCAAATGGTTCTTCCATCCAGGGCTAAGATGATGAAGGAGGGGCTCCATGCCTCCCTAGTGGCTCCAATCCACATAGCCCCAAGAAGCCCTGGGGACCATTGGCAGTGGGGACTTGATTAGCAGGCCTTCTAATTGGTACAGGAGTGCCACCGCCGCCAAGCTGCGTGGGCAGAAGCAGCCTGGGCCTCTCCCTTTGCCGCCGCCCCAGCCCCTGGTACTGGCTTCACACGGTGCTCTGCCAGCCAGGCAGGGGGACACGGGGGCAGGGGCGAGGCAGTGGTAGATGAGGAACTCATCGCTGTGGGCCAAGGGGGTGAGCCCCAGAGAGCCGCCACCAGGGCTGGAGCTACTCCTGTGGCGGCCCCGCTGCCAACTCTGGCGGACCTGGGCAAGCAGCAGGGGCACCAGGAGCTGTTCCAGAAGCGCCAGAACCTCGTCTCCCATGGCGCTGCCCGGCTCCGGCCGGATTGCGTGCCGAGGCCTGGGGGAGCCTGCCACTGTGGAATGACTCGCCTTGAAGTTTGGGCCTCAGGGGACTCGCACATCGTTGCAGCATTTGCAGGAAGCAGCTACCGCAAAGTGAACAAGGTTGTGTGGGGCCAGGGGACCCTGGGACGTGCAGAAGGAATCTGAATTCCCCAGACCAGCGAGTATAGATTCGTGCAGGATCCACGTGCCGTTAACGATGTTGTACAGGTGACCGTGAATGGTAGTCAGTCACACTTGAGTGGCAGGATCTGGGACGAGGGTGGCCTTACGGTGCTGCTGGACGGTGTTGCCTCGGGGCTGTGAGAGGCTCTCCCGCCCTGTTTGGCCAGGGCTTAGTGGGGGGACTTGCAGAACTTGCTATCGGACAGATGTGCAGATAGCAGGTTACTGATCCGGGATTCCAAATTAGCAAGGGAACCTGTGACAGCTGCGCCGGTTCCTAGGCACGGCAGGGTTCTGTCGCATCTGGGTCTCAAGCTTTGGAATAATAGCAAAGCCCTTCCTTGTACGAGGCCCTTAAAGGAACAGAGACCCTGATCTGGACCACAGGCTGCCAAAATGCCTTTAAAAAAAAAATCAAAAGCAGAGCCTTCTGACTGCCCCTGCTTTGGGGTTGCCTGACTTGCAGAAAGAATTTGAATTCTATGTTCGTGAAAAACAAGGCTGAGTCTTGGAGCCTCACTAATGGTACAGAAGCAGGGCGACATCCCGAGGCCAGTGGCACGCTTGTCCAAGTCCCCGGGCAGTCTGCGAGAGGACGGCCTCCTGCCTCTGGGCAGTAGCTGCTCCTCGACAGTTGTCACTAAAGGCTGTGTCCACTCCCAGTCCTGCCCCCGCGTCACCAGCCAGAGAGGAGCGTCTGCAGCGTGACTGTTCAGAGATACAGGTTCGGAGGTGGCTTGCTGGACACATCTGTTAGGTCAGCCGATGCCACAGCCACGTTGGGATATTTTCACCCATGGGAGCGGTTTTATGCACAACAGAGGAGGAAGGGCTGGATATGTGGTGGTCACAGAATGACAGGTACTGGACACAGTGGCACTGCCACCGGGCACTTCCGCCTGGAAAGCTGAGCTGACTGCTTGACCAGAGAACTCTCTAGTTATCCAGAGGAGGGGGGAAAAAAGGCTGAGCAGAGGCGTATCCTACCTGAATGGAGAGTGCCTGCAGCTACCAGAATCCTTCTGAAGGAACACACTCTAAGGTCCTTGCCCAAGTTGGAGACACCCGTCTACCCCTGTAAGCCAGGAGACTGGGTGTTGCTAAAAGCCTGGAAAGAACAAGGACCCGAACAGCCACCGGCAGAGAAGTGGAAGGGACCCTGTGAAGACCCCCTGACAACTCACACCTCATTGAAATCATCAGGAGTAAAGCCTTGGGTCTATCATAGCAGAGTAAAGAAGTGGCCCACGGAGGAAGAGGCCCTGGGCCCCCAGGGGGTGGGCCAGACTTTGGGTGATCTAAAGTACCTGTTTAAGAAGAAAGGAAAATGAAAATGCTGGTATCCTTTTTTGCTATTCTTTCTTTGGTTATTTGTTCTGTTTATAGGATGGAGACCCAGCTCCTTAGCAAGGATCTCCTCTTCTGCTGGACTGTCTCGTTGCTGAATTTGCAGAATTTCCTACACTCTGAATTTGCAGAAACCAGACTCTCGGATCACCTACAGGGTGCGACTAACAGCTCTGTACCCAGAGGTCCCGTGTTTCTTTCTTGCCCAGCCCTGTATCAGACATTATGTGCAAGGCGACATTTTGACAGTGAGGACCCACAGTCCTACTAGTGTCTTAGATACCAAGCGGGGTAATGTCTCTCTTACCAGGCATCTTGTCAATCTTCACCATTGTAGTTGTTTGCTTATGCCCTTTTCACCTGGTAATCTATTGCATTCTTTATTTTTGTAAATCTGCCAAAGCTTTGAAATGGCATAAATAAGTATAAACCTTCCATCTAAAACATCGCCCCAATTCAGCAGGAAATAGTTTGATGATGATGTTGCCCATCCTGCCATAGATATAAAAGGTTAACGTTGACGGGAGGTATGTAACAGAAAAAAGAGCCTGAAAAAAGGCAAAACGTACAACAAGTTGTCTTTTTAACTGCCCCCCCCCAACTCTTTTTGGGAATTAAAGCCTGCATTCCTGCCTGGGGCCAGTGATCAGAGGGGCAGGAGAGTGTCCTTTGCTCTTTGTTCCACAGGAGATGGCTCAACGGAATTGTCCAGGCAGAAATGACGAGGTTGTTAAACAGCAATGGCTTGAAGCTGAAAACTCCCTTGATAAGCTCTGTAATTCTGCCTATAGATAGGATGGTGGCCCTTTAAAATGAGAGTCTACCATCCTCCTCCTTTGCAGGCAAATTAATAAACTTCTCTTTCCTTTCCCTCAAACTGTTTGTCCTCATTCTTCAGCCTCGGGGACAAGCACTGAACTTCTGGTAACTTTTGGTAACACTTATCTGTGATTTTCAGAAAAAGCCACCACTGATAGGATCTTACCACTTCCAGTAAGTGACTTAATTATCACTCGATCAAAATCTACCTTCCTGAAACCCCACTCCACCTCTCCTAGCTCCATTCTCAGGAGCAATGCAAAAGGGCTAATCCTTTCCCACATGATAGCCTTTAAAATATTGAATATTTAAAGACACTACTATATCTCTGAGTCCCCTTCTAGGGTAAACCTTGCCAGCTGTGGCCAGACACAGTCCCTGGGGATCAAGGTGTTGACCCAGAGGCTGTCTGCCCAGTGGCCTGGCATAAGAGCTTTAGGGTCCCCCAGGCTTGGCTTGAAGTCCCTGTTCCCATACTTGCTGTCTGACCTTGGCCAAGTCACTTCTCAGACACTGGTTTCCTCCCTTGTATAAACTGTATAACAATAGTACCTATGTCACAGGGCTGCTGGCTGGGCCACATGAAGACTTTTTTGTGGGCTCCTTCCTCCATAAGAAAAATGTTTTTTAAAATTATATTTTATAGCCAGGCGTGGTGGCTCATGCCTGTCCTGTAACCCTAGCACTCTGGAACGCCAAGGTGGGAGGATCGCTTCAGGTCAGGAGTTTGAGACCAGCCTGAGCAAGAGCAAGACCCCATCTCTACTAAAAACAGAAAAAAATTAGCTGAGCAACTAAAAATAGAAAAAAATTAGCCAGGTGTGGTGGTGAGTGCCTGTAGTCCCAGCTGCTAGAAAGGCTGAGGCAAGGATCGCTTGAGCCCAGGAGTTTGAGGTTGCTGTGAGCTAGGCTGACACCACTGCACTCTAGCCTAGGCAGCAGAACAAGATTCTGTCCCCGCCCCCCCCAATATATATATATATATATATATATATATATGACTACATTGGTATAAAGATGAATATAATAAAGGCAGGGTTATATATATATATTTTTTTTTCTTCTGATTTTAAAAGAATTAAAATATTTTCATGGGGGCCTAAAGTCTTTGTGGTCCTTAGGCACTGAGCTTCCTATAACTGATAGATACACGAGCCTTGGTTGCGGGGAGGAGTGGAAAAGAGAAAATGTGCCATAAATGTAAAGTGCTTAGCACAGCGCAGAGCCTGGCTCTCTGTAACTTAATAAATGATGATCAAAAATAAAGAAGGGCTGTGGAGAGACCAGAGCACAACACAGGAGCATTCCCCAAAGAGATCTCTTTGTCACCTCCACTGGGACTTGCAGACTAAGATTCACCTGAATGCAAGTAACACAATTATTGCATCCACGTTTCTCACCATGTCCAACGAGTCTTATGAGAGACTGTGCCAACAAGACACACGGTTTATGGCATTTATGTAGGGAAGACAGGAAATATACATTTAGGGACATATGCATGAAGGATTCTGGGAGGATAAATAATAGCAGTTACCTATTGGGAAAGAAGGATTGGGAACACGTGAATGGGCACAAGAGTGGGAGACTTTCAACGGATGCCTTCTTAGAGTTTTGATGTTTGAACAATGGCAATATAGTACTGATTTAAAAAGTCTTAATTTTTATTTTGAAAAACATATGCATGTGGTTAAAATATTTTTAAACTGTTCAAGACGACGAGAAGCAAATCGTTTTCTTATACCCAAGGAGTATCTAATAAGAAGATCTGCCATCTCACAAAAGATAGACAAAACCTCAATGCAAAATATTATAAAACTTTATTGGGAGACATTAAAGAAGACCTAACTAAATGAAGAGCTGTACTATATTCATTGATTAGAAAAGATTCAAGATTGGAAGGTGTCAACTCTTCTTGCATTAATTTATAGAACAAATGCAATCTCGATCAAAATCTCAATATTTCTTCTTCTTCTTCTTCTTCTTTTCTTCTTCTTTTATAGAACTTGACAATCCAATTCCAAAATTGATATGGGAATGACAAGTAGCAAAATTAGCCAGGACACTCTTGGGAGGAAACAAAAACAAAACTGAAATGCGAAGATTTGCTTTCCTGGGTATCAAAACTTATCATGAGACTAAAGTAATTAAGACTTAAGTAAGACATAAAGAACATAGCAATAAAGGAGTAGTTTGGTACTTTAAACTGAACTAAATTTAGAAACTCTCTTCATCAGAAGAAACTTCTTCAAAAGAAGGTTTTACAAAAAGAAAACCACAGAGTCGCAGAAGATATTTCCAATACATACAAGTGATAAAGCATTTGTACCTAGACCAAATAAGAAACTCCTTGACGTCATTAAGAAAAAGACAGTTGCTAGAAAAATAGCAAAGGACTTTAACACGCCCTTTCAAAAAGAAAGAGATTCGTATGGCCAGTAAACATGAAAAAGTGCTCGGCTTCATTTGTAGTCAGGGAAATGCAAACTAAAATCACAATCAGATACCGCTACAGAGTCTGCATGTATTATGCACCTTTTCTGAATGCTATTTTGCCATGAGCTTGCATTTTTAAAATTTATACATGCACCAGGTTAAAAAAATTCAAACAAAACAAATGGGCAAAAAGTAGGTCTCCCTACCACTGGACTTCCAAATTGCTCCTACCAGACACCTACTGTTGTTACTAGTGTTGGGTGAGGCCTTTCAGAGGTCGTTTCCTGCTTGCAATAGCATCTGTACGTACACGGATGCCTTTCCTCAGATAATCAGAAGCATACCTACATCACTTAGGGTTTGACTGGGAAAGCAGACCCTCTATGAGTCCTTAGAATAAGGGATTTATTACTGAGATCTTACACAGTTGTGGGAGCTGGTGGAAAAGTCTATGGAAGACTGTTATCTCTGCATGTGATCTTGGGCTTAAAGCTTCTGTAGGTCAGCAGGGGCTGCAGCTGGGGAGAAGAAAACACTAGACATGCAGTCAGAGGAGAGGGAGGACAAATTGGAACCCACATCTGTTTTTGATGTCCTTTTTTTTATGATAGCCATTCTAGCACATCTGGGTAATAGCTCATTATGGCTTCATGAAATATTTTAAAGGAAGTTAGAGAGATCGTGACATTGTACTTTTTCTCTTTTTTTAAAGACAGGATCTCACTCTATTGCTTGTGCTAGAGTGCCATGGCATCAGCCTACCTCACAGCAACCTCAAACTCCTGGGTCCAAGTGATCCTCCTGCCTCAGCCTCCTGAGTAGCTGGGACTATAGGCATGTACCACCATGCTCTGCTAAGTATTTTTTTATTTTTATTTTTTGTAGAGACAAGGTCTCGCTATTGCCTAGTCTGGTCTCGAACTCCTAGCCTCAAGCCTCCCAAAGAATAAGAATAGACATATAAACCAGTGAAATAGAACTGAGAATCATAAATAACCCCATACATCTAGATCAATTGGTTTTTGACATAGGTGCCAAGACCATTCAATGGCAGAAAAAAATAGTCTTTTCAACAAATGGTCCTGGTATCCCTGATATTCATGTACAAAAGAATGAAGTTGGACCCTACCCTCATAATTAACTCAAAATGTATCAATAACCTAAATGTAAGAGCCAAAACTATAAAACTCTTAGAAGAAAACACAGAGATGAATCTTCAAGATCCTAGATTTAGCAATGGACTCTTAGTTATGACACCAAAAGCACAAGCAATGAAAGAAAAATAGACAAATTGGGCTTTATCAAATTAAAAACTCTTGTGAATCAAAGGACATTATCAAGAAAGCAAAAAGACAACCTACAAAATGGGAGAAAATATTTGCAAATCATATATCTTGTAAAAGCAATGTTTTAACCCAATTAAAACATGGAGAAAGGATTTGAATAGACATTCCTCCAAAGAAGATGAACAAATGGCCAACAGACACATAAGCTGTTCAACATCTCATTAGGGAAATACAGGTAAAAACCACAATGAGGTACCACTTCACACACACAGCTACAATTTAAAAAGCTTCAGAAAGTAACAAGTGTTGGCGAGGATGTGGATAAAATGGAGCCCTTGTGTACTGCTAGAGAGAATGTAAAATGGTTCAGCTACTGGGGAAAACTTTTGGACAGTTCCTGGAAAAGTTAAACATAGCATTACCATATATCTCAGCAATTCTACTTCTAGGTGTATTCCTAAAATAATTCAAAACAGGTACTCAAATAGGTACATGTACACATATGTTGATAGCTAGCACTATCTATAATAGCCAAAAGGTAGAAACAGTCCAAATGTCGATCAACTGATGCATAGGTAAACAAACTGTGATATATCCATACAATGGAATATTATTCAGTCATAAAAGGACACATGCTACAATGTGGATGAACCTCAAAGACATTATGCCGAGTGAAGGAAGCCAGACAAAAGGTCATACATTGGGTAATTCTACTGATAGTCGATTCTTGTTGTTCATAGTTATTGTATATGATCTATACAGTCATAGTGAACACTGAATTAGCAAACACTGAACCCTTGCTCCTAGGGGAAAGTCAGTTCCTTCAACCTTCTGGACATAACATTTTCATCAACTGATCAACACATAACCGGTTTTATGTGCGTTTTCTGTTTAAAGACACCCTGTTTAACATACACTATTTGAGTATCATTGAACTCTTGACCAACAACACTATAATTCATGCCTGAGCTAAACACATGTATTTTCTTAAGAACACTAGACAGCACTATGCTTGGTGGCCATTTTAAACAGCAAAATCAACAATAAAAAAAGCAATTTGAAAAGTACAGCACACACACACAAAAATACTGCAAAAAGGCCATTTACAGCAGGAGAGCTGAAACAGGAAGGCAGAGCGCTGCCTCGTTCAGTCTCCGGTGGGAACCTGCATGTTGAGCAACTCAGACATTCAACGCGCTCTGTGTATCTCCATGAATTCCCACGGAAGCACCTTGACTATGGATTTTGGGATCACAGGTAAGTTTTAGTGAGAAGGCAAATTTGGAAATATGGAATCTGAACACACCGTATTGAGAAAGGAAGGCATATGAAATATCTGGAATAGATTACAGAGACAGAACACAGATTGACAGGTGCCAGAGGCAGGGGGCAGAGGAAAGTGGGAACCAGCTGCTTCTGGGTACAGGGTTTCCTTTTGGGGTGATGACAGTGTTTGGGAACTAAATAGAGGTAGTGGTTGCACAACGTTGTGAATGTACTAAATACCTGGGAATTGTTCACTTTAAAATGGTTAGTTTTATGTTTATGTGAATTTCACCTAAAAAGAATATGACATGTGTCACTTCCAAGCTGGAGCATTTAATGGCCAATGTGGGACCGTCCAAACCCCTCTTTTTTCTAGGTATGGGGTCATCGGCCTTTTAGATCATGGATTCTCCATCAGACTGAGCACATATATAATCCGCAAGGACATGAACTTGAATAAACAATACACTTGAGTTGTTTTATTCTGTGATTGAAGGATTTTGTTATTGCAGCATAATTTGGTTTATCCTGGCTATTTCAGACATCTTAGCGTGACTGTCATCACTGTGGGAGTTATGTGGGTGGGAGCTTGGGAATATCACCATTCCTAAGTACACTGTCACTTAATCCTCCTGTCGTCTGGTCAACTACTTACTTCCTCCTCTCCCATGCCTCTTTCCACATCTGGACTTTCTCTGATTCATTTTCTCCAGAGCGTCATTCATTTAGACTGTCTTATGCTGCAGATGGACAGATACAGTCACTTGCTCCATGGGGTGGGAGGAGTCTAACTTTTCTTAAAACTGACTTCCAAGCAGTCCTTCTATTTTCAGTTCCAACTCACTAAAGCCTCCATGCTACGGTCTGAATGTTTGTGTCCCCCCCCCCCTCCAAATTCTTATGTTGAAATCCTAACCACAAAAGTGATGGCATTAGGAGGTAGGGCCTTTGGCAGGTGATTAGGTTGTGGGCATGGAGTCCTCATGATTGGCATCAGTGCCCTTATAAAAGGGACCGCAGAGAGATCCCTCACTCCTCACCTTGTGAGGACACAGTGAAAAGACAACCATTTGGGAAGCAGGTCCTTTCCAGACACCCCAATCTGTCAGCACCCTGATCTTGGACTTTCCAGCCTTCAGAGCTGTGAGAAGTAAATTTCTGTTGTTTATAAGCCACCCACTGTATGGTAGTAGTGATAGCAGCCATATGTTTTGTTATAGACACTCCGTATGTAACTGACATTTTTAGTTTCTCAGACCCTTCTGGCTTCTATGGTTGGAATTAGCTTGATTCTTCCTGGCCTCCATCTCTGTGTTCTGCTAATGCACTTACATCTTGCTTGCCATCTTCTACAATTGTATTGACATCCCTTTGTCTGACGGCGTTTCATCTCCCATTCTCCTTTTCCTCACTAACTTAAACCTTTTAAAATTCTGTGATGGTCATTTCTGGGAGGTTCTGGGAGGTAATGGTGATAAAGTGTGTCCCGTCTGCCATGACTAACCGGGGCCATGAGCGTTTTCCTGTTTATTTGGTGTAGATTAGCATCACCGTTTCTAATGTCCGTGTAGTGACCCACTCTGTGGATGTACTAATGCCATGTCTAACTTAACCGTAGTGATTCACAATTGACTAGTTTCCCAGTGAAATGCATATCTTTCTGACATTCAGGTGTATAGCTGCTGAATGTAAAGACATACAAGCCTGCTGCAAAATATAGCTTCTATTTACTTCAATCTTGAGTCCTATCCTAAAAAGTCTCAATATGCTACAAAATTGAGCTTACCCACCCGCATGAACATGTGAATGTCATTGTGTTCATTTACAGCCTATCTTTTCACATATAGACATTTGAAATCATATGTATTATCCCCAACCTACTCTCCTGTCTTTTTTATCTCCTTATAATTGCTGGGCAACTTGTCTGCCATCTTTCTAGTGTTAAAAATTTGGATTTTGGAGTCAGATGGACCTGGAGGTCTGAGACCCGATGCCTCTTACCGGCTGTGTGGCATTAGTGCAACTGGGTCTCAGCTTCCTCATCTGTGAAATGGGATTAATGGCCATCCCTGCCACTAAGGGTTATTGTAGGATGTAAAATAACAACACAGAACGTGAAGTGGGTATGCAGTCGATGCTACTTACTATCGTGAACTGTTGTTTGTCTGGGGGGCCACCCTTGTTGCCTTTCATAACACCTATCTGGTGGTTTTTCTCTGACCCCCTCAGGTCTTGTCAGGCTGGTAAATTTCCTCCCAGAGAAGCTTTTCGTGCTCCTGGTTAGATGCCCTCTTTCCCTCTCTTGGAACCCACTATGGTTATAAAGTCAGGACTGCGTAGTTTGATTTTACTCTAAAGTTGTCTTATTTTCTCTAGCTTGTAAACTCTTGGCTGCTTGTATCACCCTGGTTTTTGTTTTTGTTTTTTAAGCAGCTTATCTGGGTTGTCTGAAAGGAACTGGCTGAGGCAGTGGTTGCGTGAGGCTTTTGCAGAACTAGGAACCGGCAGAACTTGAAGGTGAGAATTTTGGCTGGGCAGGCAAAGGGCAGCAGAGCAAAGCTACGCGGAGGATGGAAGCCCAAGCCCAGGCCCTGTCGTGGCAGTTAGGCCTCCTTGGGTAAAAAGTCTCAGCAAGTCTGAGTTTGGGGTCTCCTGTACATAGCAAGTCCATGGGTAGGGCTGGAATGAGAATGCAGACAAAGCCATCGGGCCTCTGTTCCTCCCCCTCTCTCGGCTCCTGCTTGCTCTGTGTTGGCCCAAGAGGGTAGATGCCGCTCCGGGACCTACGTCCTCTCAGACTTCCGGTCCAGTGGGGAGGGAGAGAAGATAGTCAGAAACAAGATTCTCTTTCCCTAAATTCTTAGCCCAAATTTCACTATGCCTCTTGGGATGTGATTGGGTCACATGCTTCTTGCCGAACCAATCATTGTGTCCGGATGAATGCAATGCACCCACCCACAGGCTGAGGCTGGGGACGCATGCTTGATGCTGGGCCAGGACTGGGCATGGCCTTTCAAAAATGTATATCCGATCATGTCACTTCCCAACCGAAATTCCTCTCTAGCAATGATGCCCGGTCAGGTAGAGTTTGCCATTTGGCAATGCAGGGAGACAGTTTTGGTTGTCGCAATGGGGGGGTGGGGTGTGCTAATGGCATCTAGTAGGTAGAGGCTAGGGATGATGCTAACATCTGCAATGCACAGGACAGCCTCCAAAGCAAAGAATTACCTGGACCGAAATGTCAGTAGGGTGGAGGATGAGAAGCTCTGCCGTACAGAATCCTCACTGCTTTAGAATAAAATTCAGGCTCCACAGCACAGCCTGCGATGCCCCAGGTCATTCATGTACCCTTCCAGTCTCCCCGTGGACATGTGTTTTCATTTCTCTTGGGGCAGTATCTTGGCGTGGGTTGGATGCTAAGTCCACGTGAAAACAGATCCTCTTAAAACTGTCTGTGCCAGCAGCACCTATGCTGTGAAGAGTATTACCGTGTTTCCCCTAAAATAAGACCTACCCATAAAATAAGCCCTAGCAGGATTTCTAAGCATTTGCGCAATAGAAGCCCTACCCCAAAAATAAGACCTAGTGATGGGCGTGGCTATTCAGTGTATCTGCACAACCCATGCATTTCGTCGGTAAAGAAGACGAGCAGCCCTTCTCATCTGCCCCATGAGAGCTCTATTGCTCGACATGAGAGATTGGGGCCAATGGTTCTAAAGGAAATAGAGTCACAAGAAATTCAGGATGGAATTCAGGGTTTGGAGAGTTATGATGATATTCCAGAAGAAGACGACTTTACTATATTTGAATAAATGTAGATTGTTGTACCGGACTTAAAAAAAAAATAACACATCCCCTGAAAATAAGCCCTAGGGTGTCTTCTTGAGGAAAAATAAATATAAGACCCTGTCTTATTTTCGGGGAAACACGGTACTAACCCGAATCCAGTCAAGCCTTTAGAGCTAAAGTTTACAGAAAACTCAGAGAGCAGAGGAACAAATGAAAGCATACCAAGGAAGAAACAAACAGAGACATCTAGAATGTGGGGAATTTTACTGTGTAATTGCCTTGGTCTCTTCAATAAGACAACAATGAAGAAAGAAAGAAAAAGAAAGAAAGGAAGGGGGGAAGGAAGGAAGGAAGGAGAGAAAGAGAAAGGGAGAAGGAAAGAAAGAAGCAGGGGATTATTCTATATTAAAAGATGCTTAAGAGACAAAACAACCAATGTCGTGGATGATCCTTACTTGTGAGAAAGTAGAAACTGGATGGGCCTGAAAGTGTAAACATCAGTTGGGCAATTCCTCAGGCGGGGGAACAGGCACAGATAAGGCCAGCCACAGAGGTAACAGGAAACGACATTTCTCCGAAGGACACTCTGCAACTGCAGAGTGCCACGGTGACTCCCTTTGTTGAACCACCACTGCTTTCTGACTTGCTGAGAAACTTTGTTCCCTAGAATGATAAGCAGTCAGAAAATTTGCAGTTTGAAAATATATCAGTACAAATGAAATGTCTTCCTCTTGCCTAGAGGATGTAAGACTCTTGGACACAGAGAAGCTGCGTCGATATCCAGCCCAGGTGCAGAACTTCACATAAGGGCCATCCGAACAAAGGGGTCCAGATTTATTTAACTTTGTGGTTTCCAAGAGAACAGACCACTGGATCCACTTTGCAGTTCACTTTGACGTTGACCTCTCAACCTATCAAAACCCTGCTTTGTTTAAATTTCAGCTAAACTTGACTTTCCCCAAATCCTATAATAACTTATACTTTTTTTTTTTTTTTTTGAGACAGAGTCTCACTCTGTTGCCTAGGCTAGAGTGTCGTGGTGTCAGCCTAGCTCACAGCAACCTCAAACTCCTGGGCTCAAGCGATCCTCCTGCCTCAGCCTCCCAGCTAGCTGGGACTACAGGCATGGGCCACCGTGCCCGGGTAATTTTTTCTATTTTTTTTAGTTGTTTGGTTAATTTCTTTCTATTTATAATAGAGACAGGGTCTTGCTCTTGCTCAGGCTGGTTTCGAACTCCTGAGCTCAAGCAATCCTCCCGCCTCAACCTCCCAGAGTGCTAGGATTACAGGCATGAGCCACCACGCCTGGCCTAATAACTTATACTTTTACTTTTGTTTGGTAAGGCATCCTGTAGTTTCTGTGGTGTGTCCTCCCTCTTTGTAATCAGTCAATAAATCTGGTTTGTCTCACTGATTGGGCTAAAACGGTCCGGACCTGGTTTGAAACCGTCAGATTGTTTTTTTTTTTTGAGACTGACTCTCACTCTGTCTCCCAAGCTGGAGTGCAGTGGTGTCATCATAGCTCACTGCAGCCTTGAACTTGTGTATTAGATGCTATTAGGGAACTTTGTTAGGTGTGACACTGATGTTGTTGTTATGCAAGTGAATGTCACTATCTTGTAGAGGTGCTTACTGAAATATCTAGGGGTAATGTGTCATCAACTCCAATCACTTTGAAATGATTTCAAAACAGTAAATTAATACATTCTCCATATGTAGAGAGATGAATCAAATATGACAAAATGATAACGATTGTTGAAACCAGTTAGTCATAACTTTCTCAGCAAGCTCTTGGAAAATAATAATAAAAAAAAAAAGTGAAAAAGAAAATAAAAAGTTAAAGATAAAAACAATTTAATTTAAAAATTATATAAAAAAAGAAAAAGAAAAAGAAACTAGGTAGTCAGCACCTGTGTGTTTAATTTACAATTCTTTCCACTTTTCTTTGAATTTGAAAGTGCTTACAGTAAAAAGTTAAACCAAAACCAAAGCCCCATCCTGCCATGTGCCCTTAGAGAACTTTCATGCTTGGTAGCCACATCTGAGGCTGCTGGTGTCGGCAGCCTGGTCCTTCTTTTCGGCTTTAAGGAAGGTGGTCCTATTAGTGCAATCCTGGACTCTCAGTTTCTCCTTTGTCAGAGACCTTCTTTAACTTTCTCATGGACTCAGGCAGCAGGAGAGGGAAGTGGCTCCTGGGTCGAATACCCTGGCTGTCACCCACCCAGGATGTGACCTTAAGTGAGTTCCTTCGATCTCTGTGAATCTCTGTCTCTCATCTGTGACATCAGCATGATTATGGATGAAGTGAGACCACGTAGCACCTGGCACAGGGTGCATAATCAATACATGCTCACTGATGTAATATTGTTGTTGTGATTGAAAGAAAGAACTGGGGCCAAGTGCGGAGGCTCACACCTGTAATCCCAGCACACTATGAGGCCAAGGCAGGAGGATCACTTGAGGCCAGGAAGTCGAGACCAGCCTAAGCAAGAGCGAGACCCCCTTCTCTACAAAAAATAGAAAAATTAGCTGGTTGTGGTGGTGTGCACCTATAGGCCCAGTTACTTGGGAGGCTGAGGCAGGAGGATCACTTGAGCCCAGGAATTGGAGGCTGCGATGAGCTGTGATCACTCTACTGTACTCTAGCCTGGGCAACAGAGCTAGACTCTGTCTTAAAAAAATAGAAAGAATTGGAAACCATTGAGTGGTTCACTGTTGCCACTCTAAGGCTGCGAATCCGCTGAGCTGCCTGTCCTTAGGACTCTCAGGGCCTCCCTTCTCAGGATGGCTGGATTTCAGCTGCTGTAGTGCTCAGCACATAGCAGGTGGGTTTTGGCTGTGTATGGCTTGGGAGTCGGACTAATGAGGGGTGCCAAGGGCCCGCCAGAGGGTGACTTTGGGTGGCATGTCAACGTGGTTTGGGGCTTGGGAAGCAGCACTATTGATCTTTGTTGTCTTTGATTTCTGCCTCCGTTTCCCACTTCTGGGGCTCTTCCATGGTCTCTTTCAGCACTTTGCTAGTTCTCCTAAGTCTCTATCCCGCCCGCACCAACTCCCCTCTGCCTTCTCCCTCACCTCCTCCGCTGTCACCCCCCACCCTGCAGCCTCTCTCTGCCATGGCTCGTGGCAGTGTTGGGAGAACAAGGTGTCTTGCTCTTTGGTTTCCTCTCTACTTGTAGAATTAACACATTAACTGCCGTGTGAGTTGTGTTCAACTCACGCTAGTTTTGAGCCTGGGGCCTCGTGAAACACATGTAACTCACACGTCTCTTCACCTTGGGAACCTTGAGAACTATTTTTCAAGTTGTGCATAACACATGCACAGAAAACAATAAAAAATAACAAGTTTTTCATTAAATTAGAAAGGATCGTTCTGTTTTCGAAGTTTTAATTCTATTTTTGTAATAAAATACCATGGACCCAAGGAAAAAAAATTTTTTTTCCTAGTGTGGCCATCAGTGTGTGAAATCCAAATGGGCACACTCTGCTCTTGCTCATCATTTACACGCTTGTTCATTCATTCGGAAGCCTCCATCCAGAGCTCAGCGTGGACCAAGCGTGGCGTGCGCACTGCAGAGACAGCCGAGTTTGAGGCAGGACATCAGTGGCTCGGGCTCAAGGTCTTGGAGTCATCCTCGGAGCCTGTCTTGCTCTCACACCTGTCTCCGATCTGTCAGCAATGCTGTTGGTTCTTCCCCCAAAGTAGACCAGGACCTGGCGCTTCTCCTCCTCTCCCTGCTTCGCCCTCCTCTCCCATCAGCTGTCCCTTGCATTCCCGTGCTGGTTTTCCAACTGTTCTTGCTCCCACCCCTGGCCCCCACCCCCAGCCCACAGACAGTTGCCCCCCCCAGCAGCCTGAGTGATCCCCTTAAATCAGAAGGGAAGTCACGCCACTGCCTGGCTCAGGACCTCCCCACAAGTCCTTCCTGTAGTCCACGAGGTCCCACGTGGCCGGGCCTCATCTGCCCACCCCTCCCTGCACCCCAGCCCCACCGCCTTCTCTGCTGTTCCCCAAACCTGGCTGACGTGGTCCAGCCCCGGCCTTTGCATTTGCTGCACCCTCTGCCAGGAGTGTCCTTTCCCCACGCGGCCACGCGCCCCTCCCACCTTTGCTTACGTGCCGCCTGGTCAGCCGGGTCTTACCTGGTCACGCAGCCTAAAATATCCATGCCTCCCGCCCCAGCCTTCATATCCTCCTTCCCGGCTTTCCTTTTTTCCTTCCTACCGTTTAATTATCTGAAGTCATACACTGTATACAAAACCCTATATTTACTGCATCTTGTAAATATGCAAATCTTCTTCTCTTTCCCACTAGAATTCTAGCTCCATGATGGACAGATTTGGGTATGTTTTGCTCCACTGACGTACCTGGAATATTTAGACCAGATGTGGGCAAACTTTTTCTGTAAAGAGCCAGATAGTAAATATTTTAGGCTTTGTGGGCCACACAATCTCTGCTGCCACTACTCAGCTCTGTCACTGGAGCACAAAAGCAGCCATAAAAAAAAAATACACAAACGAATGGGCATGGCCGTGTTCCAATAAAACTTTATGTACAAACACAGGCAGCTGGTGGTAGTTTGCCAACTCCTATCTGCAACACTGACAATAAATATTTATTCATTGAATTTGTGCAGACAGACAAGGTCGGTGATCTCATGTTGGGAGGAAAGATAGGGCAAATTGAACAATTTCAGACAGGGCTCAGAAGAAGATAAGGCAGGTGACAAGACAGAGGGTACGGAGGGGTGGCATTTGAGCTGAGATCTGAGTGATACAAAAACACTGGCTACTTGATCACTTGGAGGCAGAGGGTTCCAGGCAGAGGGACGAGCAGGGGTAAAGGTTAGGAGGTGGGAAATGAGCTTGACATGTGTTAAAGTCACCACTGTGACTCCAGCACTGTAACAGAGAGAAAAAGGTACAAGATGATGCTGGGAGAGATGGGCAGAGACCAGGTCATAGACGGCCTGGAAGGGTTTTTTTGTTTTTTTTTTTACCACTCTACTTTGATCCTTTTATAATTATTTTTTGAATTACAGTAAAATATGCATATTTGTGACCAGCCTGGGCAACATAGCAAGATCCCAGTCTCCACAAAACATAGAAAAATTAGTCAGGCATAGTGGTGAGCAGCTGTAGTCCCAGCTACTCAGTAGGCTGAGGCAGGAGGATCTCTTGGGCCCAGGAGTTTGAAGTTGCAGTGAGCTATTATGGCACCAGTGTACTCCAGCTCAGGCAGCAGAGTGAAACCCTGTCTCAAAGACAAAATACGTAACATAAAATTTACCATTTTAACCATTTTTATTTTTACTTAGTTATTTATTTATATTTTTGAGACAGAGTCTTGCTTTGTTGCCCAGGCTAGAGTGAGTGCCGTGGCGTCAGCCTAGCTCACAGCAACCTCAAACTCTTGGGCTCGAGCAATCCTCCTGTCTCAGCCTCCCAAGTAGCTGGGACTATAGGCATGTGCCACCATGCCCAGCTGATTTTTTTCTATATGTATTAGTTGGCCAATTTCTTTCTATTTATAGTAGAGAAGGGATCTCGCTCTTGCTCAGGCTGGTTTCAAACTCCATTTTAACCATTTTTAAATGTACAGTTCTGTGGCATCAAGTGCATTCATGTTGTTATGCAGTCATCGCCACCATCCATCTCCAGAACTTTTTCATCTGCCTCAACTGAAACTTGGTGCTCATTAAACAATAGTACCCCATGACCCCTCCCCTCAGCCCCTGGCACCCACCATTCTAGGTCTGGTCTCTATGAACTTGGCTACTCTAGTAACCTCGTATAAGTGAAATCATACAACACGTGTCCTTTAATGACTTAGCATAATGCCCTCCAGGTGCATCCATGTTGTCACATATGTCAGAAGTTCTTTTTTAAGGCAGCATAATATTCCATTGCATGCACATTTTGTTTACCCCTTCATCTGCTGATGGCCACTCCGGCTGCTTCTACTTTTTGGCCATTGTGGATAATGCTGCTATGAACATGGGCATACAAGTATCTGTCTGAGTCCCTGCTTTCGCTTTTTTGGGGTAGCTACTTAAAGTGGAATTGCTGGATCATCTCCAGTAGGATTTTATACCAAGGACAATGGATGGCCGAGGGAGGCGGCATGGGGAGTGTGGCATTCTTGCTTTACTAGGCCCCTGGGCTGGGGTGAGGGGTTCTGATTGCAGGGGAGAGAGATGGAGACCCAGGTGCAAGGGTCCAGGTGAGAGATGGCAGCAGCTTCAAGCTTCCAGTGTGGCCGGGGAGGCCATATGGCACCGCATATGAGTAAACAAACAATTGCAAATAATGATAAGTTCCGCAAACTAAACGAAGAGGAACTGGGTGCTATGGTTATGGTGGGGGAGAAGCATCTCTCTGGCATTCTTTATACTGTTTGCCTGACTCACAATCTACCAGCCTATCCATGCTTGAAATCCAAATCCTGCATTTACATTCCAAATGACTTTGTTGTCAGCCAAGTGGGTTCGGTGCAGAGGTCAGAGGTCCTGGTTCTCAGGGTGTTTGTTTTTGTACAAGAGCCTCAGATGGGGAGAAACGGGTTCGGAGAGAAGATGTAAATGGAGTGGTTTGAGTCTGGGGCTGAAAGAGTTGCACGGAGAGGCTTGGTGGTCAGGGGCAGAGCTGAGCCTTATTCCTGCCGCATTCCAGCTGTGGGATCCAGGACAAGTTACCTCATCCCTCTAATCCCCAGTTTCTTTTCTTGGAAAATGGTAGACTTATTGTTTGGTCTGTCATCCGCCTCCTTCTTTGTATCGTTCACTGCTATGTCTACAGCACCTAATATAGCATCTGGCACATGGTAGGCACTCTGTAAATATTTTTTATCTTAATTTAGTTTCTATTTTAAAGTTTTTAATCAAGGTATAAACTTCATTGGCCGGGAGCGGTGGCTCACACCTGTAATCCTAGCACTCTGGGAGGCCAAGGGGGGAGGATCGCTCAAGGTCAGGAGTTCGAAACCAGCCTGAGCAAGAACGAGACCCCGTCTTTACTATAAATAGAAAGAAACTAATTGGCCAACTAAAAATATATAGAAAAAATTAGCTGGGCATGGTGGCGCATGCCTGTAGTCTCAGTTGCTAGGGAGGCTGAGGCAGGAGGATCTCTTGAGCCCAGGAGTTTGAGGTTGCTGTGAGCTAGGCTGACACCACGGCCTCTAGCCCAGGCAACAGAGTGAGACTATGTCTCAAAAAAAAAAAAAAAAAGGTATAAACTTCATAAAACAAACTACAGCAACCTTAAGTGTCCAGCTCAGTGAATTTTAAAATATGTATGTGTTTGTGTGTGTCTACAAATATAAATTAAAAAAACCAAGCAACTACCACCAGGTTAAGTTATAGAACACTTCCATTTCCCAAGCAGATTTCCTCCCTAATCAATAACCCCTAACGATAACCATTATTCTAACTTCAATCAACATATATTAGTTTTGCCTATTGTTGAACATCATAAAAATGGGATCATGAAAAATGAGCCCTTTTGTGTCTGGCCTCTTTTGCTTTTTATTATGTTTTGTGGGATTCATCCATATTGTTGCTATCATGAACATTTTTTGTAGATTTTTTTTGGTGGACCCAAGCACTCCTTTCTCTTGGAGAGGAGTAGAATTGCTGTGTCACTGTGTAGTTGCATGTTTAACTTTAGTAGAAATGGCCAGTTTTTAAATTTTTCTTTTTAGTTAGTCTGGTGGATGCGTGATGGTGTTTCACTGGGGTTTTATTTGCATTTCCTTTGATGACTAATGATGATGTTGAACATCTTTTCATATTATTGCTTGCTCAATAAATATTTGTTGAAAGAATGAATAAAGAGTTGGACAAAAATGGAAAGAAATCTACCTGCCTCTTGCCCTGCCTAAAATCCATCAGAGGCTGCCCATCGTCCCTCCCCTGGCTGACAGGATCTTGCATGCTCTGGCCACTTCTGATGCCTCCTGCCCCAGATGGAATCTTTTTTCTTCCCTCTCAGATTTCTTCCACCTAAGCTGTCTTCAGTTTCCTCCAAGAACCTTCTCTGCTTCATGGCTTTTCCATAAGCTGCTTCCTTCAGCCCTGAACATGACCCAGGCCTCAGGAACCCAGACATATTGCTTGTACCCCAGCTCAAAAGCCCTTTCCTCCAGGAAGCCTTCCCGGACTTCTACCCCAGCAGGCCTGGACCCCTTTAGGCCCTCTTCCATCTACTTTTTCTTTGTAGTTATCACCACAGTTGTAAATACCCTTTTCTTCATGCAATTATTTGATTAATATCTGCTACCCTACCATAAAAACACATTTAAAAAAACCCAACACTTTAAGCTCCCATAAGAGCCGCAACTTTGTCTTGTTCCTAGCAAGACACCAGCATCTAGTAAATGCTCAATAAATATCTGTTGGCTGTAGAAATGTCCAAGCACCAGTACAATGAGCATTATGACTGGAAAGTAATTACCCTTTAGAAACTCACTCACCGTGAGGAGGACCTGAGCCCATAAAAATAAATCACAGAAAACTATCCTGTCTCCCTCCCTCCTTCCCTCCCTAGGTCCTTTGGAGGGTCTCACATTCACTGTTTCTGTTTCATTTTGGTGCAGCTGTTGGGTGTGTGCATGTGTTATGGAATCCACACATCAGGCAAGGGATTAAAGAGCAGAGGAGAAAGGCATGGCATTGCTGGTGTCCCAGTGAAAGCTGAGACGCTCAGCTCCTGTGTCTCTGGCTGCCTGTGTATTGAACAGTTCTGAGGCAATATGGCACAGTGATTAGCGCCATGGATTTTTTTTTCCCCCCGCCCCCCACCAGACTACCTGGGTTCAAAGTTTCGTTTAGTCACTTACCATCTAAATAATCCCTGACAAATTATTCTCTCTCTCCTGGCCTCAGTTTCCTCATCTGCAAAATGGAGATAGTAATAGCACTTATCTCATGGGGTTTTAAGGATTACACGAATTAATTCACATAAATTGCTAAGAACACAGCTAAGAAGCTGCCTGTGAATGCCTGTTAATTATTATGTGTCTAGGCCTCAGTTTCACTACCTCTGAGGTTAGAATCAATAACCTGGTTGTTTCCTGAGGGTGAGAAGTGGAGGCGCTTTGCACACACGTGAGGGCAACAGCTTTTTGGGATGGAGGTGGCAGCCCTCTGGCCATGAGTGCTCTGGAGTCACGGGTTTGAATCCCACTTCCACTCCTTGCTACACTGTGTGATCTCGGGCAAGTCACTTCGCCTCTCTGAACTTCAGTTTCCCCATGTGGAAAGGGTAGATGATCAAGAGTAGCCACCACCTCCTGTCTGTGTCAGCTACCTCGGTTCAAATCCCGGCCCTGCTGGTGGTTAGCCAAGTGACCCTGGAGAACCACGCAACCTGTCTGCACCTGGTTTTCCTCCATCACGAAGGGGGAGTAACAGTGAGATGGGCTGAGGACACACCTGAGGCGCTGGCCCCCTCCAGGCGCGCAGGGGGCGGCTCGCGTGATTTTCCCCAACAGGACTTCAAAGCGGGTCTGACAGGGGGTCTGACACAAAGGTCGCCGCGGCCTCCGCAGGGCGCGCGCCCCTCCCCGGCCCGGCCCGGCCCGTGGGACCTGCGGGCGGGCGGCGCGGGCGGGGGGCGCGCGGGGGGCGGCGCGGGCGGGGGGCGCGCGGGGGGGGGGGGGGGGGGGGGGGGCGGGGGGCGCGGGCGGGCGCCGCAGGGCCCTGGCGGCGCCGGGGCCGGGGTGCAGCCGCCCGCTGCCCACGCCGAGCTGCGCGCGCGGAGCCGGGCCCGGGCGGGGCGGGGCCGCCGCTTCGCCGTGACGCGCCGGCCAACCAGGCGGCGTTGCGCCCCGGCTCCCCGCCCCCCGCGCCGCCCTCCCGCCGCCGCCGCCAGCAGCCGGGCCCGTCCGCCCGCCGCCCGGTGCCGCCCTCGGTGCCCGCGCCGGCCGCATGGCGCTCCGGGGCTTCTGCAGCGCCGATGGCTCCGACCCCGTCTGGGTACGTGCTGGGCGGCCGCGGGGGCCGGCGGGGAGCGGGGGCCGGCGGCGCGGAGGGAGGCCGCCCGCGGGGAGCGCCGGGCCCGCAGCCTCCCGGGCCGTCCGGGTCCCGCCTCGGCAGCCGGCCGCGGCTCGCACCCCCACGCTCGCGGCCCGGCCCCTTCGGGGGCACAGCGGACGGGGCGGAAACTTGGGGGGCTCAGGTCCCGGGGAGCAGGGCGTGCGGGGGACATGTGCCCAGCCCTGGGGTTCGGAGCGGGCGTCAGGGGCCGGAGCCGGCGAGGAGGCCTGCCTGCCGCGGGTTCCCTCCTCCGGCTACAGACAGCCTTCCGAGGGAGGGGACGCCGAGACGGGGCAGGAGAGGGAAGTGTGTCCTGCTTCTGTTCGCCCATCTTCGTAGGCCGGCGCGCCCCCTTTCGCAAAACGCCCCATTGCCCGAGGGGTGACCTGGGAGGGGCTCCGAGTGTGGGAAGGGACTTGCCCCTGAGTGCCCCCTCCAGCTGTTTCACATCCACGTTACTCTCCTGTGGTGACCTATCTTTGTCTTTCTCCCTAAATAATCCGGGGGAAGTTTGGGGGAACAGGGGAGGAAGGCGGGGGGCGGGCCGCGGAAGAAGGACGAGTCCCGCCCCACCTTCGGGTCGCGTTTGGGGTGCAGCCGAGGGTGCCCGGGACCCCGGTACCCGTGGTTGTGCCCTCGCACCCCTGTAACACCTGAGGCTCCTCTCTGGGGACGTCTTAGAGGTCTACCCCTGCAGATTTTCTTCTGAAATGTTGAGTGCCCAATCTGGCTGGGTGTCCAGAGTCCACTGTCTGTGGTCTCACCCCCGGTGTTGCGGGTTTTAGCCTCACTCTAATGCGATTTGTCCCTTTGTTCCAGGAGGGCACTTCTGTGTCATGCTATTTTGATTATTGGTAAACACAGTAGGCAAATCTGGACACGGTCATTTTCTCCCTTCTGCTTAGGCATCAGGAGAAACACCCTTGGCTCTTAGGAGCTGGTGATTAGCATCCCAGAATACCCTCTTGTCCTGTGTGTGGTTCTTTCCTTGAAGGCTGCGTTTGGAATGTTGGAAAGTCACTTTTGCAGGGCCCCTGCTGGAAGGCTTTATTTTTGAGGGATATCATTTTGTTGAACCACCAACCCCACTTGGATGCCTCCCATTTGTAGGCCAGTGGGCTCGGAGATTTACTCCAGATCTATAAATAGCACAGAAGCTGTGCATTCAGGGATGATTGGAGCCTCTCCGCAGGTGGGCCCTCTTTAGCAGAGAGGGGAAAACCTGTGGATCTTCTGCCTGTACCACATCAAGTAACAAGAAGATTATCTTTGCAAGGATCCACGTGGTGACCTGGGCTAGCAGTGCAGTGAATTCTGGAGTATTTCCTTATTTATTTTCTACTCCTAAATTAAGGGAAGGGGAAAAATAGGTGACCATAAATGAGATTTTATATCAGGATGTATTTTATTGACGGCAACCGGCCGTTGGTGGCTAAGGAGTATGTTTGGGGTGCCCTCTGTTTATTTAGCTTAAACTAATCCAAGAAGTCCAGATGTGTTTTTTTCCCTCCTTCCAAGGACTCTGTGATATAAGATTTGTGAATTAATTTTTAAAGAATGCTTTTTAATATGTTTCATGCCCAGTGTAGGAAAGCAGGGAAAAGTCTAGAAAACCCAACCCAGGTGGTTTGGGTTTTGCTTGGGGATGTCGAGCTTTATCTCTGGCAAGTCCCCTTGCAAAACCCCCAGTCTTTTTGGCCTTGCATATGTCCTCTGCCCCTCCTCCCTCTGGATTGCTGGACTTGCTGGATGCTCCAGTTTCTAGGGGTGCCCTGGAACCAGAATTTGAGAGCAGGCAGCTGAAGCATGAGCAGGAGAATCCAACTGTAATTTATAGAAAGCAAGTGGCTTCTGTGTTTTCAAAGGGAGCGTGCTCAAGACCAGGACAGACTGTGTGACCTTGAGCAAGCCACTCTGCTTCCCTGTGCCTCAGTTTCCTCATCTGTGAAATGGGGCAGGGGCCAAAAACTACCCCAGCCTCCTAAGGTGGCTGTGAAGAATGAATAAGTTAATCTTTGTAAGCAGCTCAGCCTGTGCTCTGCACAGAGATCAACAATGGTTATTATTCTTTCCAAAGATGATGTGTGTTTCAAGTTCCTTGACCTTCCTTTGGTCACACTTTTTCTTTTGCTGGTGGAGTCTGCCCACCCCAATCCTGCCTGGCTCTTTTTGTGACCAAGGTCATGTGCTTAGAAATCAAGGTTATTGGGCCTCGTGTGACTCTGTCTGGGCTTTGTTCCTGGGTCAGCCTGCCTCTGAGCCCCAGGAAATGTCCGGAAAAACCAGAATGTGGAAATGGTCCACGGTGAGGGTTCTGTTGATTTATCACCTGTACCCAGGCAATGCTCTGGATGAGAAAAGAGGAACTTTGTTATTTACGTGGAAAACAGGGGCTGAGTTCTGCTGCACTGGGCTTTCTTTTTCCATTGGGGGTGAGAGGCTGGCAGGAGGGGCTGTTTTGTGGCTGTTTGAATGATGGCTGGAAAACGGGCCTTCCTTTGCAAGTTAATTTTTTGTTTTACTTTTCATGTTCTTAAGACTTTATAAGTGAAGAGATTTGCAAATTAATTTTTTTTTTTTTTTTTTTTTTTTTTTTTTTTTTGAGACAGAGCTTCACTTGTCACCCAGGCTGGAGTGCAGTGGCATCATCACAGCTCATTACAACCTCAAACTCCTGGGCTCCAGTGATCCTCCTGCCTCAGCCACTTGAGTAGCTGGGGCTACAAGCTTATGCCACCACGCCCGGCTAAGTTTTCTATTTTTTTTTTTTTTTTTGTAGAGATGAGGTCTTATTATGCTACTCGGGCTGGTTTCAAATTCCCGGCCTCAAGAGATCCTCCTGCCTCGGCTTCCCAGAGTGCTAGGATTACAGGCATGAGCCACCATGCCTGGCCTACAAGTTAATTTGGAAAAAATGCTTACGAATGGGTTTCATGCCCAGTGTTGAAAAATTAGAAAATACGGAAAAGTGGAGGAAAAAACTCAGCAATATAGTGTGGTGGCTCAGAGCAAGTGCTCCCATTCCCTGGGTTCAAATCTGGCTCTGCAGCTTAGGCGAGTCACTGCTTCTCTGTGTGTCTCAGTTTCCCCATGTGGGATGATGCAGTACCCAGCGAATAGCAGTGGTTTGAGGGACAAGCAGATGAATCCTTGGCAAGTGCTTAGCATATTGCTGCTTGGCACGGAGGTAACACTGGGTAAATGTCAGTGGTCATCACCGCTTGGAATTCTCTAGTTCGTTTTTGCTGCTGCACCTGCTGTCAGGTGTCATAGCGAGTTGGTTCTGAGGCTGTTTGCCCCGAAATGCTCTGTGCCATTCTCCAACTCAGTAAGCCCCTGAATATTTGATTTCGCTGCCAAGAGGAATGTCTTAGAAGCTATTAGAAATTCCTCTTGGGGTAAGGCCTGGCCTTGGAGTCAGTCTAATTCCTGCCTTAATTCCTCCCCTTGGCGCCACAGCACTCCATGAAGAGCCAGTTTTTTCCCCCTCCTCCAAGTGTTGTTGTGGTTTTCAACTCATCCATTTGCCTTCTTCCCCCTCCTCTCTCCTTCCCCCGTTTGTCCACCCGTCCTTCTGAGCCCCTCACTGCCTTGCGGATGATTAGGGCTGAAAGGGCACTGGTGGGGTCTGCTCACCCCGCCGCGTGGATGTGGCATCTGAGCCCCAGAGTGGCAGGGCCCCGGGTGAAAGGCAGACGGCTCTGGGAGGAGGCGCGGGTGGGCTTTGAGGGGCCTGAGCAGGGTGCCCGAGGTTGCCTTCGGCCTCGCAGCACTTGGCCGAGACCCTCCCAGGGTTTGGGTTCTCCCTGCCCTGAGGACCAGCTCCTTTGGTGACAGTCTTCGGGGTGCCCTGCCTTTGTGGACTCAACTTTCAGGAACCCATCTCTCCACATGGGTGTCTCCAACTTACCGTGTCCCCAAAGGAACTTGGGCTCCCCTTCCCCTGCCCTCCCCATCTCAGTTAACTGCAGGGCAGCTCCATCCTCACGGATGCTCTGGCCAACGACCGCATCGGCCTTGACTCCTCTGTCCCTCCCACTCCGTATCTGATCTGTCGGCACATCCTGCTGCCCGTGCCTTCGAAATGTATCCAACTCGGCCTGCTTCTCACGGCCTCCCCGGCAACCGTCAGCCGATCCGATTCCGGGATTGGAACAGTTGCTGCTTCGCTGCTCTCCCCCGCTCATGTCCCAGACCCTGCAGTCTAGTTTCAGCCCGGCAGCCAGAGGGACTCTTAACATGCAGGTCAGAGGCCAGGCGCGGTGGCTCACTCACACCTGTAATCCCAGCACTGTGGGAGGCTGAGGTGGGAAGATTGCTTGAGCCAGGAGTCTGAGCTACGATGATGCCACTGCCCTCCAACCTGGGTGACAGAGCAAGACGCTGTCGCAACAAAACAAAACACAGTCGGAGCCTGTCCCTCTTGTTGTAAAACTGCAGTGGCACAGTGTTTCTCTCAGGGTAAGAGCCAAAGGGCTCCTAATGGCCTCCAAGGCCGGCAGCATCTGTCTCTATCACCTGACTTCCTTGCTGCTTTCTGTCTCATTGTGCTCCTGCCACACCTGCCTCAGGGCCTTTGCACTTGCGGTTTCCACTGCCCGGAGTGCTCCCTGACTTTCAAGTCTTGTCAGAAGTCACCTCAGGCATCCTGCCCTGACCCCCGGCCACCTCCCTGCGCTCTCATTTCTCTGCTCCCCACCTATCCGCCATTCCCCCCTGCCAGCACTTACTGCCTTCTGATACACAGATATTTTTTATCTATTTGTTGTGTTTGCTCTGCGTATAATTCCACCAAAAGGTCAACTCCACAGGGCCGGAGATTTTTGCCTGTGTGTGTTTACAGCTGTAATCCCAGCACCTACAACTGTGCCTGGTGCTCGGTAAATACAGTGGACCCTTGGGCTACGTGAGGGTTAGGGGTGCCAACCCCCCCAGTAGAAAATTCATGTATAACTTTTGACTCCCCAAAACTTGACGTTTCTCCTCCCAGTCCCCCGTGCTCCATGCACAATGGGCTCAGTCAACTGTCATTGTCGTTGAATTGCTTTTGTTTTCAGGCAGTATTTGAATTTGAGTGTCTGAGGTACGAGCTCCAAACTGGGGGGGTTAGAGGTAGCCCACCAGAGTGCTGGCTTGGCTTTAATTATATGAATTACCGTCATTTCCAATATTTGTTGGTTGGAAGATTTCACAGAAACATTTGGATTTCTGGCTTCTCCTGAAAAATCAGAAGGTCCGATAGCACCGGGCCTGCCTGTGTCCATGGTGGTAGGCAGCCGGGGCTGCCCCTGCAGAGCAGGCCCTCACCCCAGTTTGCCCCGGACCCCACTCCTCCTCACCCTGGCTTTCATTTGAAGGCCGGGTGTCTGTCACCTTTTTTCTGCTGAGCTTCTCACGCCTGGTCTGCCCCCTCCCTGGTGGAGCCCACCTGGCACATGTTGGTGTTTAAGTTAGCATCTCCCACTTCAAGCCCAGCGTTTTGGTGACGTGACTGGGGCTGATGTGACTTACTGGTTTGGTGACTCGAAGGCCCTGGCCCGGTCATGTTGGCCGAGGGGGAGGGACCAGCTCATTGACGCCTGTGGAATTTGAAGCAAGTGTCTGATTTGTCATGTTGGCTCCAGGTTTTCACGGTGAGGTAAGACCTAGCTTTTATTATTAGATTTTTTTTTTTTTTTTTTTTTTGGCGCTCGGAAACAAGGACATTATTAGATCTCAATGGTCAGTAAATGTCTAGCTCGTAAAAACTTGAGCACGCATTTTACAAAAGTGAATAAATGGATTGGGAGACTCACGAGAGCCCGGACATCCCGAGGCAGGCTTGGCCCAGCCTGGCAAGGACACCCGGAGGGCGTCTCCGCGGTGGAGGTGCGGACGACACGGACCTCTTGAAGGCTGCGGGGTTGAGCGGGGCCTTTGGGGAAGCCGTATTTTGGGGATGGGGCGTGGCGCACAGTTTCTCAACTTCGGCCCTGCTGACATCCTGGCCAGAGCATTCTTGGTGGTGTGGGGGCTGTCTAGCATCCCAGGCCTCGCCCCACTAGATGCTGGTGGCACCTCCCCTGTCATGACAAGCAAAAATGTCTCCAGGCATTGCCACATGTCCCCTGGGGGGTGAGATCTCACAGCCACCAGCGTGGAGGAATATGGAGAAGAAATTTCGGACAGGACCTTGGTCCTCATTCTTGCATTTCCCTGAGAGGTTGTAGCTGTGGCACTTCCAGCGTAATTGGCTTATTGGGGTTGCCTTGGAGAAGCTTAATGAGACGTTAAGGAGGTTAAACTCCAATTAGCTAGAGAAGGAACATGCAGAGGCCTCTCTCCACTGAGGGCTGTGTGTGTCGTTCTACCTTTATCCCCTTCTGGTTGGAGTGCGTGATGGTTCAGTCTCACCGGTGAAAACGCCTGTCTTTAGGGGCTTCACTGCTTCATTTTAAACTGCCCCAGGAGAGGTGGACAATTACAAATGTGAGATTCTACTTAAGTGCCCCCTTGGTTTAATTGTGGGATGCATCTCCAGGGGAAGGTTGCCAAGTTCTGGGAATTGGACGTTAATGACCAGGGAGGGTGGCGTTAGATTACCGCCTGTAATCCTTAGGTGGTAATTGAGATTTTAGGGAACTTTCCCCTTCCCTCTCTCTCTGTTTTCTGAGAATCTCAGTCTACTTTTATTGGCTTCTTAGGTAACTACTTGCTTGGAGAGCATTTATCAAGTGCCTAAGTTTTCCCAGGATGAAGAACTTGAGTGCAGTCTTTTAAGACCCTGGATCCATTCTCTTCTTCCCATACCGTTTTTCATTCATTCATTCATTCAATCATTTATTATTAATTGAGCATCTACTATGTGCTGCCCCTGTTCTAGACACTGGGGATTCAGCAGTGAACAAGACCAGGCCATGTTCTCATGGAGCTCACACTGGGGATGACCAAAATGACTTTAGGTGGTGGTGAGTACTACAGAGACATAAACCGGGAAGAACTGGGGTGAGTGCAAGCTACTATAGAGGGATGTCCATAGAAGGCTTTTTGGAGGAGGTGACATTTGACCTAAGACCTCAGTGGCAAAACTGGCCATGCAAGGAACTGGGGAAATTGAGTCCCAGAGAGAGGGAAGAGCACATGCGAAGGCCCTATGATACCTTGGTCACAGTATCATGGAGTTTAACTCAAAGGAACCACAGAGCCCATCTCATAAAAATCTTGCCTGGAGCATTCTGCAAAATGCATAAAGCACAAACCACATGCCCTGTGGTAATAAAAAAGGGCTGGAAATTCCAGGGAGGTTGCCCCCCGCAGCTTGGCAAGGAAATGGAACAATACTTGGTCCCCAACACAGGCATGGGCCTTCTGGCCCATTTTTATGTTTGAGCGGATCTCAGGTTGTAAAAATGAAATTAAGTTTATATTGTTTTATGAGTCCCTTCCATGTCTGAGAACCTTTGCCGAAACCTTTCAGGGCGAGACCAAGTTGGGATTCCCCGTTCCCCAGTTGCCCTCGATTCTCCTCCAAGGCTCGTTATTCAGATGATGGAGCGCTTTCTTTTGTGGTTAAGATGACTTTATGTAGGTTGCTAGAAAATTCTTCTTTTAAAACTAGATGTTACTGAATTGATCTGGCTGATTGATACAAGGGAGACCTTGCACTGTAACGTTTTTATGGTACCATTACTTAAAAAAAAGCGAGTGGTCTAGAAGAATACAAAAGGGCAAGTAAAAGTTTCAGTACTTCCCTTTCCTCCATTCCCAGAAGTAGCCATTGGTGATGATAGTGTCTTGAAGGTCCCAGAAAAATTTCAAAGCCTATGCACATACATATGTGAGCATGTATGTATGTATACATATGTATTTTTTCCTCCCCAAATAGGCTCATATTCTAAATACTGTTCTATATCTTGTTTTCTTAAAAGCCAATGTTTATTTTCTTTCTATATTAAGTCCATGTAAATCAGAAGAAAAAGGAAATAACATTTCTTTACAAGCCACACATTCGTGTATCATATGGCTAAGCCGTGTATTCACCCAGTCCCCACGTGGTGGCTTTTGGGGTCCTTCCCAGTTTTTTGGTGTGATGAACTGTGACACATTCCTGGGCACTCTTCTCTGCACATGTATGCAAATATATGTAAATGACCCAGCAGAACAAATTTTCCCACTGGAAATTGCTAGGTTGATGGTGTATGCATTTTGAAATTTAATAGTTAATTGCCAGGTTGCCGTGGCAGTTATACTCCCACTAATAGACCTACCAGTGTTTATTAAGCACCTGTTGTACTCCTGGCATGCCCAGACATTGAACAAGCTGGGCATTGACCCGGGCTCCTGTTGTTTTGCTGTATATGAGAGGCTTTTGCCCAGTTTAGCTAAATTTTACATTTCAAGGGGTTTTGGATCAGGCAAACAAAGTACAAGGGTGCTTTGGTTTTGTTCCAGTTTTAAAAATGTGTTTAAATTTTAAACAGTTTTCGACTTCTCTATTATTTATATATAAAAAGTGTAAAAGCTTGACTCATAATCCCACCATGCAAAGGCCACTCCACTCTGATTTTCACACATATGCTTTTGCTTTAATCATGTGTTCTGATTACAAAAGTGACAGATACTCCTTGTGACAAAACATACAATAAAGAGATATTAAATAAAGCCTGGACATGCTTCCCTCTTGGGGTCATCAATAACCAAGGTATTCTTCCATTCTTTTCTTTGTAATCATATAGACACTTACAAACTTTATTTAAATCAAAGTGGGTTGTTATAATCATTACTGTGCTTTTTTTTTTTTTTTTTTTTTTTTTACCTAATACGCTATGCACATTAATACATAGACTCTCACTAATCCTTTTTGATAGGTGTATAATACTACAACTTACAGATTTGCTATAATTAATTCAGCTATTTCCCTATTAATGACCATTACTTGCATTGAGTTCCTATTTTTTTGTTCCAGTAGACAGTACTCCAATGAATATCCTTGTACATGGGTCAAAATTATGTAAATTTTTATTTCTGATAGGTATGGGCTGGTATTTTTCCAAAAAGGTTGTAGCAAATTCATTTCCAATGACAGCGAATCAGAATCCCCATTTCTCTGCATTCTTCCCAGCACTGGACATAACTGCATTTTGTTAATTTGATGGATAAAAAATGTTTTCATCTACATTTCCTCTTCGGTTAGAAGCTGAGTGTCCTGCAGCATTCCACAGGGATTTGTGTGTTCTCTTCTGTGTGTCTTTTTATGTCCTTTTTGGATATGGGTAGACTAGCTTGTTTTTTTTCATGTTAATTTGCTGGGGCTTTTAGCATACTGGGAACCTTGCTCCTTTATCCTGTATTGTAAATATCTTGTTATAGGCTGTTGTTTGTCTATTGGCACGTTAACATTTGTGTCTTGTTCATATTTGCATGTAGTTTTGCAAGGTTGCTCTTGTCGATCACATACCATTTTGTTTCCTATGTTTTTATTTACTGTGGCTGTGAGAATTTTCCCATGTACCTACATAACCTTTGTAGTTATCTTTAAATGTCCAATCAATAGTTCCTTGTGTTGGTGGACTATAATTCACATAATTATTACTTGTGGTTTGACATTTAGATTGCTGTGTTTTTTTCCTTTTTTTTTTCTTCTTTTAAAGAAAACATTGTAAAGAATATCATGTGGACACAGGGCCTCTTGGTTTATTTCCTTAGAATATATTCTTAGGAGTAGAATGAATAGCCCAGAATATGGGCAAAGATTTCGCTCTAGCTGTGGCCTTACTTGTTTTCCAAAATGGGCTGCCCTGAATTGTCTCTGGCCATTCTAGCTGGGTCTAAGGATACCCATTATTATTATTATTATTATTATTATTCAGAACAGATGATGGGTGTGTCTTGACCTCGGGCTGCTTTCGGATTCCTCCAATGAGCCTTGTGAAGCTGGGAACCAGAGGGCAGGAAGAAAGCTGGAGCTGATCTGGTGGTGAGAAAGGTGACCGGGTAGTTATAATTAGAATGGCTTATCTGAGCACCATTCGGTAAAGGCCTCCCTGATTTCCTGACCCAGGATCCTGGAGAAAAGACACATGTGCGATCAGGGTCTCTCTGAGGGCTGCAGTTGTAGTTTAATGGGCTCTTCCGCAGAGATGTGTGGAGTCAGGGTTGGCCACTTCGTACCTGGTGCTGGGGGCATAGCTGGCCCACCTTGGCTTTACTGCGTAACTGATGGGTGGAGGGGCTGGAGAAAGGGCTCAGCTCTTTATTCCCCAAGGGGCCGTGGGGGGGGGGCGGGGAGGGGAAGCTTGGACAAGGGGAAGGTGCTGCTCCAGAAGAAAGCCAGGGAGGCCCATACAAAGCTGTGACCTTTTGCTTAAAAAACAAAAAAAAAGAAGAAGAAAAGAAAAGGGGGGTATATACAGCAGGATCAAGAGGCCAGGTTCAGGTGCTTCAATTGGAAAATTGGTCTTGCCGCTTTCCAGCATGGGACCTTGGGCCGGTTGTTTAACTTCCGGGAGCCTCAGTTTCTGTCACGATCATGCTGTGTATGTCACAGGCTTGTGAGCAAGAAGAGGGGTCCCATGGAGAGGATGTTCCGTGCCATGTCTGGCACGGAGGTGCTCCGAGGGTGCTAGCTGAGGTCGTGGAGGAGGTGGCTGGGCAGTGGAGTGCGCATTTCTGGTGTGGCAGTTCTCTTCTTGTGACCTCTGGGCCATGCAGGCCTTGGCAGGATGGGGACAGAGCCCCGCCGGACATCTTGACCCCAGGGACACCTGTCTGGGCATGTGAGACAATTCAGGTTAATTCGCCCAGTTGATACAGGGTATCTGTCTGTGGGGTGCGTGGGTCCGGGTGAGGCGTGCCGGGGAGTCTATTGGACAAGATGAGGATAGGGTTTCAGCTCTGAAAGTGGGCTGTGTGGGGGGAAGTTCATGCCGCAGGTTTGATTTGTGGTTGAGGATTAGGAAAACTTGTTTAACTACCTAAATCATGGCATCCGTGTGAAGCTGAGCTGTGACAACCCTGAGAACTGCTGACAGGTACGTACTTTGGAAGTTCCAGGTTTTCTGTTACTGTCAACATGGTAGTGTTAGAATTACTTAAAGGGACTTTTTTTTTCTTTTCTCATTCTCTTCTTCGATATTGTAAGAGGTACAAGTATAAAATGAAACAGTATGGAAACAAGGAAAAGGTAAAAATCCACCATCCCTTCACTTTTCTAGAGATAATCCTGTCGGCAGATTGGTGTTTTTAATTTTCAGCCTTTCTTCCCCACAGATCCTAAACATATAGTATTTTTTAAAAATAAGAACGAGATCCTGTGAAAACGTACTGTTTATTTTTTGTTTTATGGACTAGTGCTTCTTGGATATGACATATTTTTCTTAACAAATATTTACGTGACGATGAAATGTAAACATGAACCTAATTAAACAATTTGCTAACAAGTGTTTCTTCTTGAGGAAGTTGGTGATAGCCTTGTTTTTTAAATCTCTGTGTTCAGGTAGGTTGTGGGGAAGCCATGAGGCAAGACTTGAGTGAGTGGGTGTCTTAGACCCTTATGGGTGCCCTTGCAAGGGGAAGAGCCTCTAAGGGTCAGAACCCCAGGCCCGTGAATTGGTCCCATGGCTTGCCTCCCTTCATTTGACCGTCTCTGAGGGTCTCCTTAATAGCCTTTAACTGGGCTCGACGCTGGGACTCCAAAGGTATGAGGAGCAGGCTTCCCTGCCCACATTGAGCCTCCAGTCTTGTTGGGGAAATGGAAAAATGGAAAATCATAACCATGAAGTGTTTTAAAGGGGAGCTATGTGGTGCTTAGTGAGTGCACTAGGGAGGGTTTCATCTGGTCGGAGAGAAAAGGGGAGACTTGAGTGAGTAGCCTATATTATGGTATAAGTTTGGCCATGTGTGGCAAAGATCCCAAATATAGTGGCTTAAGATTCAAACTAATTTCTCACGTAAAAGTACCAGCTCGTGTGACAGCTCTGCTGCAGAAATGGTCAGGGGCCCAGGCCCCTCCTATCTTGTTGCTCTGCTCCCATCATCTGCACGGATCAAGATGGCACACTTCCATGTCCAGGTGCTGCCTGTAGGAAAGAGGAGGAAAGGCACGACCTGGAAGTTACCCATAGCTCTTCACATCCCATTGGCCAGTACCTAGTCACATGGCATATCTAGCTGCAAAGGGGTATGGGAAATGTAGTTTCCTTTCTGGGCAGGCAGGTGCTTAGCTGAAGGTTGTGTTACTAGGGGATGAGGGCATGGATATTGGAGTACGTTTAGCAGTTTCTGCTACACAGGCAAAAGCAGACAGTAAGAATGTTCTAGGCAGTGGAAAAACATGCAGAAGCCCCAGCTTAATGAGGAAGGCCATCGTGCTGGAGCTCGGAGAGCAGGGAGAGAGAAAGGAGCAGGAGGAGACTGAGAACTGGACCAGCCGGGCTTGGGTCCTCCAGGAATCTTTGGTTCCTTTCTTTCCCCCCTCCTTGCTTTGCCATTAGCTCTAAAACAGTGTTTAAAGCAATCTTTAAAAGCCACATCCTTTTCAAGTGGTGGAAAAACCAATAATTAAATCAATTCTAGTTTTTGCCTTGTCCCTATCTTGCTTGTGTGACTTTGGTGAGAGTAGTTTATTTTCGTAAGTAAAATGGCATGCATTGTGGTCTACTCTGTCAAGAGGTGTGCCAAGCCCCACTGTGCACACCTTGTCTCAGGCCTACAGTAATGCTGTGTAGGTGCTCTCAGGACTCCTTATTTTAGATGAGGAAACTGAAGTGCAGTTAAATGTGCCCAGGTTCACACAGCAAGGGGTGTATTTAAACCCAGCAGTTTGACCTCAGAGCCTGCCCTTGTCCCCACTGTGTTTCTCTTCAGTCATCTGTGTACAGTCTTCGTGATTCCGACGTCTGTCTCTCACCTCACCTCATATTTGTTAGGATTGCACTGGGCTTCAGTGAACACCTTGCCTCCAGCAGCCCGTGCAGGTACTTTTTTTTACCTCTGAGGAGTTTCAATACCTCTGGTAGTGGCTGGCATTGGATTAGCGACCCGGTGGCATTAGGGCTGACACCTCTGCTAATTCCATTGTCTGTTTCTCAATGCCCTTAAATTGCTGTTGCAGCTCTAACTAACACCTCTAGGTTCAAGAGAGGAAGAGGGGAGGACTGCACCAGCCTCACCTGTCCCTCTCTACTCAGGAAAGTAAAAGTTTCTCCAGAGGCTCCTCTCCCTGCACTGCCGACTTCTGCTCGCATCTCCTCCACTGGCTGGAGGAGATCCCAGGACCCAGGATCTCGCTGGATCCCAGGACCGTCTCTAGCTGCAAGGGAGGCAGGACAAGTGAGGATTTGGTTTGATGCCTCTCTGTTGGGAGACAGCAAGGGAGATGGGAGTCGGGAAAGGTATTGAGTAAGCCAGCCAATAGTGTTCAGTGTGTACTATTAATATTTTTCTTTGAATCAATTCACTTTTTTTAACCTTAATAAATCTATCCCAAAGGAAGTTTCATATCACTTTAGAATATCTATGAAGTCACAGGCTTGTCATCTTTATGTCTTTACCTAATAGCTGTTAAAGTAAGTACATCACTACTAAAATAATATTTTGCAAATCACCTAGGTCAGTGGTTCTCAGCTCTGGGTGATTTTGTCCCCAGGGTACATCTGGAAACATCTAGGAACATTTTCTTCATCATCAAAACCAGAGGAGGGGGATGTTCCTGACATCTGGTGGATAGAGAGGCCGGGGAGGTGCTAAACGTCCCACAGTGCACAGGAGGGCCCCACAACAAAAAGTTGGCCCCAAATGTTGACAGTGCTGCAGTTGAGAAACCTTGGCCAGGGCTCAGTCCAGGTGCTGCCAGGAGTGTAGACAAGGTGTGTCTGGGTGATGCTGCAATTCGCCAGTCTCCACTGTGTTTTCTCCTGGGTGGCTGTGTATCAGTGGGGTGTTCCACCTGCAGCCGGCTTGTCGGTTTGCAAGGTCTGTCGGTTTGCAAGGTCCACAGATGATAGCAGATAGATCTCCAGCAATCCCGTGATGAAGTTTAAAATGTCTTCATGAATGCAAGATGTGCACCTTACAGAGGGCAGTGAGGGGGCAGCTCATTGACCCTGAAACTGACTGAAATGGTTGAAACGATGGCCCCTTTGCCAGGCAGATCCTGTGAGTCAGTGATTTGGAAAGAACACTGCTTGCAGAGAGCATTTGCTCTCATGGGGCTTGGCAGAAACTGGCCTCTTGGTGACCATGTGCTTTGGAAAGGGCTGTGCTTTGGTGAGTGGGAGATTTTTATTGCCTCTTCCCTGCCTGGGTTTGGCAAAAACAACCTGGCCTGGGCATGTGCCTTGGTGGAGGTGAAAAGGCAGCCGGCAGGTGGAGGTTATCCGAGATGAGGCTGCAGCGGGTTTGCCGGAGCAGGCCTGGTCAGGTCGCTTGACAGTCACGCTCAGCACCTCCCATCCCTCGCCCCTGCCCGTCAAAGTCAACTGAGCTTTTACAGAGCCAGGAGTGAGGGGTCAGGGGTGTGGCTAAGAGGGACTTTTTCATTTTTCTTTCTTGATTCTGGAAACTTAGGAAAAAAAGCCTCTTGCCATCCCTCAGTGGTGCATCTAGGTTAGAGAGGAGACCATTCTGTAGATACACACCTGCCACAGTTCATGGGATCTGAGAGGCCAGCGGTGGTGACATGCGTCCCGATTTCAGAGATGTTGTAACAACGTGGCCAGCAGTATTTATGGGATGGAATGATTGAGAGACACAGACTGACATCAAAGATATTAAAATGTGGAGAAATACTAGTAAGTCTTACCATCAGTGCAGTATGATGACAGCTTCCAGTTTCTTCCTCCCTCTCTTCACGGCTTCCTCCTCTTCGGTGTATTAATCCTTTTGTTGTCAAAGATCTGATGCTCGGTGCTGGGGGCATGATCCACGGTGAGTGAGATGTTCGCCGTCCCTGTCCCGTGGAGGCCCCAGTTGTGGACACGTTCAGAGAGCCACTGTAGCCTCCATTTGGACCCTGCTTCTGCCGCTCGCTAGCTCTGTGACCTTGGACAAGTGACTTTCTCTCTTCACGCCTCTGTTCCCTCATGTGCAAAGTGGGGATAATAGTAGTGCCTGTCTTACAGAGTTGTAAAGTTAAATGAGCTAGTTGTTTTACTGTTACATATGTAACAGTATGCTTTTTACTAGCTAGTGACTTCATCTCTACAACTACCCTGTGAAGTTGGGACTGTGGTTATGCCCATCTTACGGATGGGGAAACCAGAGGCAGACAGAGGTGAAGTCACCCAGCTCGTAAATAACAGACCTGGATTTAAGCCCAGGCTGTCTGGCTCCAGGGTCTGGCCAGAACCCCTCAAACTGTGCTGTCCCGTAAGCACCCTGGGGTGGGCCAGAGAGGAGTTTAGCAGGCTGTGCCACGTGACTTTGGTTAATCCTTGAGCAAGGCAGAATTAAAGTCAGTTTTCTGGGGGAGGCGTCAGCATTTTGGCTTGTGGCTTTATGAGCTGTTTACTCAAACAGTGACGGTGACAACAACAGTAGCAATAACACTATGGTAGAAGTAGCAGCAGCAAACTCACCCCCTAATGACTACCACTCTTCCCAACGTTGAGTGTCATGCCCGCTGAGAGATGAGTGCTATTCCTTCCATTTGACACACCCAGAGAGGTGGGGTGAGTTCCCCAGGGCTGCACAGCCAGGAGGTGGTGGTGCTACTTGCGCCCATCTGCTGCTCCAGAGCCCAAGCCCCACGCCGCCAAGTTAAGTCGTGGGCTTCCCTTGTGTGCTGCCCGCCCGGCCCGGCCCGTGTGCGTGGCCATGGGGAGTGCAGAGTGCAGAGCCAGGGCTGCAGTTGGGAGCAGCCAGAGCTCAGGGGAGGGAGGGGTGAGCCAGGCCGGCTCCGGGGTGGGGCGGGGTGCGGGGTGAGGACTGGGGTGTCTCTGAGGGAGCATTTGACGATGACAGCAGTTTTTCCAGTTTCCTGTTCTTCGCTGTATTCAAGGGAAGGGTACGCCAGCAATTTTCCCTCTTGATTTCACAATTCCTGGGAGCTTTTGCTGTGTCTGGGTGATGCAGCGCTTTCCTGGTTGGAATCCTAAGTGAAGTTTCATTTTCCTCCACTCAGCTGGCCCAGGCCCATCCTCCAAGTGGTTTTGGCCACTGGGCCCTCTCCTGGCTGTCGGGTCCATGTCCTCGCACACCCTGAACTTGCCCAGACACTGTCTCCCATGCTGTTCGGCTCCTCTTGGAATGCCGCTCCCTCCTGTCTCCATGTTGGCAAATCTTAGCATCTCGGCTTCCTTAGATTTCACCTATTGCAAGAAGCCTGCTCTGACCTGCCAGGTGGAAATAACAACAGCTTCTATGAATAGAATGGTCCCTGGGTCGCCATCTATTGTCACATAAATGATTTTATCCCCGCTATCTCCAGCAGGCAGGACACAGCAGAGAGCTGGACTGCCTGCATCGAAGTGTACTTCTGCCATGTACAGGCTGTGCAACTGTGGGCAAGTTGCTTTCCTTCTCTGTGCCTTACTCCCTTCCTCTGCAAAAGGAGAACGATCCTATCCACTTCAGAGGGGCTGGGTTGAATATGAAATGACTTAATGTGTGAATTTCATCTTCGCAGTGTCTCTGAAAAGCAGGTATCGTCCTTGCCATATGCATGAGGAAACTGAGTTTTCCTTTGTGAATTAACCCCTCTCTCTTCTGCAGACCTCTTACCATTTATCTCTCTCTGACAGCACTTTGGGCTTTTAAAATCCTTCGTGGTAGCCATTTATGTACACGTCCTGCCGCCTCGTGTTCAAGATTCTAAGCTGGCTGAGGGCAGGACAAATGTGTGTGTCTCTAGTTCAAGACCCGTTACAAGTGGGGCTCAGTAAATGAGTTGAATGACTGGACGGGCAGGTGGATGGGTCCTCAGGGTCACTAGATATTGCTGGCAGGAGTGGAGGCGGGCGGAAAACTGTTAAGGCCGTTAATCACAATGGGGTGTGATCTTGCCCCTAAGGGGACACTTGGCAATGTCTGGAGACATTTTTGTTGTCACAGCTGGGGGTGGGGGTGCAACTGGCATGTCGTGGGTAGAGGCCAGGGATACTGTAAACATCCTACTGTGCACAGAACGAATCATACGACCTAAAACATCAGTGGTGCCAGGGGTGAGAAGCCTTGAGAAGACGTGTCACCTAGTAGCAAGATGTGTAGCAGTGGGAAAAGACGTTGCATTTAAATTTTTTAAACAAATGCAAATGAGTCTGGTCTAGATGAGGTATCCTTTTACTGCGGTGATGGAGGTCTATGTATATTTATTAATGTTTTTGAGGAAGCTGTTAGGTTCTAAATGGAGCATGTGTAGGGTGCAGATTACATGTAGTCAAAATGACCCTGGGTCTTATTTCTCTTTTCTTTAAATAGCTTTACTGAGATAAAATTAATTCACATACCGTATGATTCGCCCACTTCAAGTGTGCAACTCAGTGGCTTTTAGTGTATTCACAGAGTTGTGCATCCATCACCACGGTCGCTGTCAGAACATTTTAATCATCCCACTAACTTATCTTTATTTAAAACCTGGAGCGGTGAGTGCCTGGCCTAATGATCACAAATGCCGATGGCACCGAAGCTCGATCTGGCGTTCATTCATAGATTCCTCGTGCTTCCCCCGAGCCTGTCTGCCCAGAGCCGGGCCCTGAGTGTGGAGTGATGTGTCGAGGGACAGCACCTGGGCATTCACTGCCCTCAAGGAACTGGCAGTCTGGGGAGAGAGAGATAAGGAAAAAATGCTGTCTACAATAAACAACATCAGATCGCACCATAGGAAATCGCCAGCCTTCAGCGAGTTTTGACCTACATCGGGTTGGCACACTTTTTCTGTGAAGGGCCAAGTAGTACTTTTTTAGGCTTTGCAGACCTCTCAGCAAAATGAAAATAGTCTTTTTTTTTAATAGTTTTAAAAACGTGGACTCCCTTCTTAGCTCGTGTGCTGTACACCAGCAGGCAACTGGATTTGGCCCAGAGGCCATAGTCTGCCAACCCCTGACCTCCACAAATGGCAACTTATGTGGTTTATCCTGGTCATATACTATACATGGTGTATTAACTTCTATGGAGCATATTCCATAGCATATGCAATATAAAATATTAGATAATATGTAAAATACAATCTGGAAGAAGTATTTAACGACAAAGTCTGGTGCGTGCTCGGCGGGAACTGTGCAGAGTGCTGTCGGCTCGTTAGATGGGGGGGTTTGATGTGTTTCAGAAAGATGTGGGGAGGTGGGTGGGCCTCCCTGAGGAAGAGTTGTTTAAGCTGAGAGCTGAAGGGTGCCCCTGAGTTGAAGGTAGGAGCAGTGAGGAGGAGGTGGACTCCAGGCAGAGGGAACCGACTGTGCAAAGGCCCTGGGGCATGGAGGGGTCCTGGAACAGTGAGCTGGGGCTGGACCCCATGGCTGCGGTGAGGGGTTTGTGCTCTATCCTGAGAGCTCTGGGAACCTGGATGAGTTTTCAGCACAGGGTGACAGGATCCGGGCTACCTTTTGGAGCCGTCCTCTGGCTGCAGTGTGGAGGAGCGTCGTCACCCAGGCCATGCAAATAGATATTTGTCGGGCGTGGAATGAATCGAGCAAGTCACATATCTTCTAGTGGTACACCACTTTTTTTCTTTTATGATTTCAAACTAAAGGGATTGTGTATTTCTCAAGGGTCGTGGCTGTGTAGTGTTCCAGCAAGTCCACGTGCTGTCCATTTCCCTGATCGTTTCTCTGCTTTTCAGTGGCTAGACCGGTACTATCCAGTGGAAATAGAACACGGGCCACATGTGGAATTGTAACTGTCTCACAGCTGCGTGAAAATAAAAAAGAAATTGGTGAAATGGTCTTAAAAATGTATTTTATTTAACCCAATATTGCAGAGTATTATCATGTCAACATATAGTCAATATGAAAACTATGAGTGAGCTACATTGCACATTCTTTTTTTTCATGCTGAGCCTTTTAAATCCGGTGTGTGTTTTACAGTACATCTCGACAGCACAGATTTAGGTAGTTCCTATTTTGTTAAAATTTAAACATTATATAATAATAGTATATGCTGTAATATTTATAGAGCGATAAACCTCTAGGAGCACACACATCTCCGATTAGCGGTGTTTTAAAGACTGAATTTCTGTAGGGGTCACCGGGTCTGCTTGTGTTCTTGCTCTTCTGCTTCTCATTGTGTAACTCCAGGTTATCGAACTTAACTTGGGCCTTTTTCCTTGTTTTCTGTCACCTTGAGGCTTAGGAGTGATTAAGCGAAGCCCAGTTGGTCTGAGGATCAGGCTTGCCCATGTTTTCTTTGGTTCGAGAAGCAGTTTCTAAGGGAAGTCATTGTGTGATTGTTTGGAATAGCAAAGGACTGGCAGCAGCCCGAGTGGCGGTCCAGGAGGGGCTGGGTCGATACAGTCTGTCCCACCCATTCCATGGGGGAGTGGGTGCGAGGAAGCTCTGCGCATGGATGTGTCGCAGCCTCAAGGGACCAGTGTTTAAGTGCAGACGTCAAGATGCAGTCAGTATGTAGCGCTGCCCGGGAGAGCAGGACGCAGGGCTTCACGGGGTTGCTGCCGGGCTAGGTTTGACTTCCAGGCGGGGGGGTGTGAACAAATGTCACCTTGCTGGGGGGAGGAGCCAAGCCTCCTTTCCCCACCGGCTCTGTTTTTATTGCCTGCGTATCGGTTTCCTATTTTTGCTGTAACCAGTTACCATACACTTAGTGGCTCAAGACCCTACAGATGTCTTCACTTCTAGTTCTGGAGGTCAGAAGTCCGACAGGCAGGGCAGGACTCCTTCTGAGAATCCACCTCCTTGTCCTTTCCAGCTTGTAGAGGCCACCTCCACTCCTGGCGGCTTCATGCCACCCTGACCTCGCTTTCTGTTGTCACAGCCGATTTCTGACTCGGATTCTCCTGCCTTCCCCCGTCCCCTTTTGCTTCCCTTGGGCCCACGGGGACACGCTTTCCATCTCAGAACCCTTCATCACACCTGCAGAGTGTGATGGACACAGGTGCAGGTTCCGGGGCTTGGGACGTGGGCATCTTTATGGAACGGAACAGCGGGTCATTCGGGAAGGCTAAAGGATGTGGAAGGGACGTAGCAAGAGGGGAATCTGGGGGTAACAACGATAGTAGTGATATTGATTGAGGGCCTACTGTGTGTTCTGCCCATGCTTAATTAAGTGCTTATTTACATAATCTCGGTATTGCCACGTCACTGATCTGGAGACTCCGTTTGGTTGTTAGCCTAGTTGCACGTGGTGGGGCCGGAACCCATCCTTGCTGATGAGGGGTGTGTTTGGGGAGCGTGGATGATAAGCTGGTCAGGGCAGGACTTCTGTTAAAATAGGGTTTCTCAGCCTCAATACGGTGGGCCTTTGGGGCCGGATGTTTCCCAGTTGTGGAGCTGTGCTGTGCGTTGCGCTTGTGGAGCAGTGTCCCCGGCGTCTGCCCGCAAAATGCCACCAGCACAACCCTCTTCCCTCCAGGCAACCCAAAATGTTTGCAAATGTTGTCATATGACTCTTGGGGGAACAAACTTGCCCCCAGTTGAGAACCACTATGTTAAAACATAAATCAGATGATGACTCATTAACCCCATGGTCCCCACGTCACTCTGAGTGAAAGTCAAAATCCGTACCGTGGCCTGGGAGTCCTCCACGATCTGTCCCCTCCCAGCCGTGTGCCTTCCTCCCTGACTTCACCTCTTACTCTTGAGACACAGCGCTTCTCTGTTACTGCTCAGACGTGCCAGACACGGTCCTGCCTCAGGACCTTGGCACTTGCTGCTTCCCCGGCTTGGAGTGCTCTCCCCCAATGGCCATTTGGAGCACTCCCTTGTTTCCTTCTGTCCTTTGTTCAAATACCGCTTCTCAGCAGGGCCCTCCCCCTCCCCTGGGGCCTTTTCATCTCTCAGGCACATGCATGCAGGCACGCACAGCCCTGCCTCCGCAGCTTCATCTCATCTTCCGTCTCCTCTCTGCTGGCTTTCAGCTCCAGGAGGGCTGGCCCTTTGTCCCTGTTGGTCATTGCTGGGTCCTCAGCCATAGGAACGATGCTCAGTAGGTGGATGAGTGCTGTCTGTCCTGTTACTGCCATGTCCCCAGGCACATCCCTGTGCCTGGCACATGCCTGACCCCTCACAAGACCCTGGACCGAGACCAAGGGATTTGGTGGAGCTTAAGAGTCTAATAAGAGGACAGGAAGTGGCTGCAGGGGAGGAAACGAGCAAAGTGGCCAGGGCTGGATGCAGAAAACAGGGACAAGTGTCGGCTCTGCAGGGAAGGGCCTCCGGTGAGCAAGATGCCGGCCGACATTCAGACATTCAGGCATCTGCGATGGGCAGCCGGGCAGCCATCGCTCTGTTTTCTTTTCAGCGCCGGAAGCCCTGTTGAGACGGGAGTCTTGGTTTCTCGTGTAACTTAGTTTTGCATGTCCCCTTCCTTGTCACGGTGTGACTCTGCAACGCAGGCGTGAGGATGTGTGGCGCCTGCCCGGACAGGGCAAGGAGAACTTTGGGCCACAGCCCTGCCTTCCTGGGTGTTGGGGGCAAGGTCTGCATGTTGCCCCCACCCCACGTTTCTGGGCTTGATTCTCAGCTCTGATGAGCAGGGGGCAAGGGAAGGGCGCGGCTCAGCCCGCAGTGGGCAGGGGCGTCCCTGCCAGCGCGATGCTGGCACCGCCACCTTCCTCCCATCCCGTGTGCTGGCAGCTATGCTCGCCTCTCGCTGGAGACGGAAGCCTGTCCCGGATCCTTGCAGGGCTGCGGTGGGAAAAGTACGCCCCATGCCGTCTTTCTAAACAGGATGGCGTCCAGAAGCCCAGCGGGTCCTCTGACCTCCCTGCGGGCCTCCTTTTCTCACACTCCCTTGGCTTCTGTGCTACCCCTTTGCCGGGTGACCCGCACCTGGGGCGGTTTTGCACATGGCCTTGGCCTTTACAGGCGGCCTGTTGCTTTGCCTTCCACCCGCCCAGCCCGTCTGTTCCTTGGTGGTTCGGTTCGTGCAGGAGAGTTTGCGGGGCCTGTGGAGCCAGGCGCTGCCCGAATGACTTGGGGCATGTTTTCGCACCTCTGTTTGCCTCCGCGGCCCTCTCTGTAAAACAGGAATAGTTCCAGCACCTTCCCCACAGCCTGCTATGGTGTAGAAGGGAGTGGTGCACATGAAACCCGAGCGCGGTGCTGGCACAGGCAGTGCTTAGTAAGAGCTGCCGTTTTATTATTAGGGTTGCCGTCATATGCCTGAGGGACCCTCCCCCGCCCCCTGCGGGTTTGCACCCTGTTTCAGCCCTGGATGTCTCCCCTTGTGGCTGGAGATACCGAGAAGCAGTGGCTGGGTTCACACCCAGGCCCCAGCTCCAGGTCTGCACTCTTTGTTGCCCCGTTGGTCCTCATTTATTCCCTTCCTCCTTTCTCTCTTGCCCTTCCTTCCTTTGTTTGTGAAAAGACAGTGCATATGGATGCTTCAGAATCCGAAATACAAAAAGATATCCCTGGAAAGCATCCTACCCAACCCTGGACCTGCCTCCTGGGTTCCCTGGAAGTCACCATTGTTACTAGGTCCTAGGATTTTTTTCTTTTCTTTTTAAAAATTGAGACAGAGTCTCGCTCTGTTTCCCAGGCTAGAGTGCAGTGACATCATCCTAGCTCACTGCAGCCTCAAACTCTGGGGCTCTAGGTACTCACCACCACGCCCGGCTAAGTTTTAAAATTTTTTGTGGAGACAGAGTCTTGCTGTTGCCCAGGCTGGTCTGGAGCTCCTGGGCTTAAGTGATCCTCCCAAAGTGCTGAGATTACAGGCATGAGCCACCACACCTGGCCAGGGGTTTTCTTTTCAGAGAGATTTTTCACCTGTGGGCATGTATGTATACTTCTTGTGTTGCGTATATTCATTCATTTTCTCCTTTTTTTTGACACAAATGGAGCATGCCACACACCCTGTTGTGCACCTTTTGTTCCACTTGATCTCACATCAGTATGTAAATCACTGAGCCTGCCTGGTGACCACCCTCTGGAGGGAACGGATGCCAGGTCTAGTTGTTAGAACCTGGGTCCCTGCCCCAGCCCTGCACACTGACTGCACTTCCTCCTTCCTTCCTGTCGTTTCTGGGTCTTGGTTTTTCTTTTTTTTTTAACACGTTGATGAGATATGACTGACGTACAATGAGTTGTACATATTTAATGTACACAACTTGAGGAGTTTGGAGGTGAGTTTGCATCCAGGAAACCAAAACCACATCAATGCCATGAACATATCCATCACCTTTAATAATTTCCTCCTGACCTATTCATTTATTTGTGATGAGAACACTTAATATAAGATCTACACACTTGTTGGGACTGCACCTCTGTGGAAAGTAATACAGAGATACCTCAAAGAGCTACAAGTAGAGCTACCATTTGATCCAGCAATCCCATTACTGGGCATCTACCCAAAGGAACAAAAGACATTCTATAACAAAGACATCTGCGCTAGAATGTTTATAGCAGCACAATTCACAATTGCAAAGATGTGGAAACAACCCAAGTGCCCATCAATACATGAGTGGATTAATAAAATGTGGTATATGTATACCATGGAATTCTACTCAGCCACAAAAAACAATGGTGATCTAGCACCTCTTGCATTTTCCTGGATAGGGCTGGAGCCTGTTGTGCTAGGTCATGTATCACAAGAATGGTAAAACAAGCACTGTATGTACTCACCATCAAATTGGTATTAACTGATCAACACTTAAGTACACATATGGAAGTAACATTCATTAGGTGTCAGGCAGGTGGGAGGGGGGAGGAGAGGATGAGTATATTCACATCTAATGGGTGCAATGCACTGTCTAGGGGAAGGACACGCTTGAAACTCTGAATCAGGTGGGGCAAAGGCAATATAAGTAACCTAAACATTTGTACCCCTGTAATATGCTGAAATAATAAAAAAAAGATTTATCCACTTAGCAAATTTTTAGGTGTACAGTTTTGTTAACTATAGACCCTATACCAGGCGTCCTCAAACTACGGCCCGCGGGCCACATATGGGTGCCTAGCACATTTATCTGGCCCTCCGGGTGTTTTTGCCACCACCTGTCCTGCTTAGCAGCCAACTCGTCCTGGGCCCACAGTGCGCACTCTCCAACCATCTGAGGGACAGTGAACTGGCCCCATTTAAAAAGTTTGAGGACCCCTGCCCTATACTGTACAGTGGAGCTCTAGGACTTACTTATCTTACATAACCAAAACTTCATACCCTTTGACCAACACTTCCCTATTTACCCCTACATTTGGCAACCACTGTTCTACTTTTTGCTTAGGTGAGTTTAGCTTTTTTAGATTTCACATGTAAATGGGATTGTGCACTGTGTGTCTTTCTGTGCGTGGCTTATTTCACTTAGCATGATGTCCTCCAGGTTCATCCCTGTTGTTGCAAATGACAGGATTTCTTTCCTTTTTAAGGTTGAGTAATATTCTAATTTCAATAATATTCTAATATTATAGTAATCTAATATTCAGTTATTTCACCCCTGTGAAATGCCCTCCCAGGGCCTCCTATGTCACTTGAACAAAAATCTGTGCCCCCCACCACGGCTCCAAGACTGGCCATGCCGTGGCCCCTGGTGACTTCTCTGGCCCCATCTTGGGTTCTGGCTCATCACTGTGGTCACACGGGCTGGCTCCTCACCCCTGTAACCTTTGCTCGTGCCGCCCTTCTGCCTGCTACGTGCTCTGGTATGGCCAGACCTCTGCCTAGAGGCTCCTGACCCAGCCGTTCTGCTGAGATGTCACCTTCCCAGACCTCGTCCCTGGTGCCTGCTGTCCCAGCACCCTTCCCTTCGCAGCAAGGATTGGTTTTTGTCACCGTGTTGTGAGCTCCATCTTTGATGGACTATGAGTCTTGAGAGGGCAGAGATCATGTCTGATTTATGCCTATATCCTATGACTAGCCCAGGGCTCGGCACATAGTAGGTACTCAGTAAATATTCATTGTATGAGAGATTGAGTGAATGCATGAATGCAACTGTGCACTTGTATGTGTGGAGCAGTCTTTTGGCTGCGAGGAGCAAAAACTGGAACCATATGGGTCATCTGATTTAACCCTCCTGATGGCTCTGGAATAGCTGGGTTCTGGAATTAGTCCCATTTCACAGATGAGGAAACCAAGGCCTGGTGACATTAACTGCCTTGCTTTAGGGCAATAGGGGACAATTTTGCCCCCCAGGGGATATTTGGCAGTGTCTAGAGACATTTTCGATTGTTGCAACTGGAGGAGGGGGAGGGTGCTACTGGCATCGAGGGGGTAGAGGCCAGGGGTGCCGCTCAGCGTCCTGCAGTGCACAGGATGGCCACACAGCACAGCATTATTCAGCCTCAAATCTCAGTGGTTATGAGGTTGAGAAGCTCTGCTCGAGGGCATATTATCTGTGAGAGGTGGAGACGGGAACCCAGACTCTGAACTTTGTGTGCTTGACCACGACCCTGCACTGCTCACGTTCAGTGGGTGGGATGGGGAGCTGGGGAGTGTTTCCGTGTCTGAATCAGAACCGGCTTCTCTGTTCTGCAGAGATGAATTTGGAATCTGCAAGGCCCTAGGCCACTTAGGTGATCTCCTGCCCTGGAGAACTTGCCTTCCAGCCACCTCAGGCAGATGGGGAGCCTGTCCATCCACCATGGACCCTTGCAAAGCCCTTAGGGGTCCAATCACCTGGTTTAGGGGTGTTTGGAGCCCAGGAGTTGAGAGCTCAGTGTGAGACTCTCTGTGGGTTCAAATCCCGACTCTGTCTCTTCCTGGGTTACGGGCCTGAGCAAAACTCTGTGGACCTCAGAGTCCTGGCGAGAAAAGGGGGGCGTTTTGATGACCCTGACTTTGTAGGGCTGTTGCTAGGTCTAAATGGACAAGTGCTTGGAACACACTGAGTGCTGTGCCTGGCGTGGCAGCTATGGCTGTTGTTATTGGCACACAGTAAATAATGTGCTTTCTCTCTGCTTCCAACTCAGCATTTAAAAACGTCCACCCTTAAATTCCTGCTGCTGTTATTTATTTATTTAAAGTGTGAACTAGTCTTATTATTATTTTAGAGGCAATACATGCAGAGGAAAAAATTCAAACAGTGCAAAAGATAATAAAAACTAATAGTCGCCTTCCTCTCCCTGCTTTCAGGTCTACCCCCTGGAGATTAGCTTTTTTTCTTTTTTTTTTCCTTGAATCCTTCTAAGAATATTTTCCTGTGTAGACGTGTATGAGCGTGTGTGTATCTCCTTTCATGCTAATTTTAAATGGGAACAGTGGTATATGCATCTGATTTAAAAAAATGCAAACTTAGAAATTTCTTTGTCTACAGGGGCATCTGCACTTGGATTCCAATTCCTGACTGTGCATACTGCTTGTAGGTCATGTGACTGGGCCTCAGTTTCTGCATCTGTAAAATGGGTTTTCTTATCGCACCTGAGTCCCAGAGTTGAACGTGAGGATTTGGTGTGATGTAAAACACTTAGAACAGCGTCCAGTACATGCTACTGATGACCTTCATGCACCCTCACTCGTATTCTTTCAGTAGATAGGAGAAGGTGGCACATGTCTCTTTCTTTCTTTCAGGTCTTTGCTCAAATGTCCTCTTGGCCCAGAGGCCGTTTGTGTCCAGCTGGTACAAAACCAGCACGTGCCCGCCCACTGCCATTACCCCTTCCCCCGTCCCCTGGTTCTTGAGGGCATTTGCTCCCATTGGACACGCATAGAGTTGCTTATTTTTCTGTTGGCAGCATCTGCCTCTTCAGATAGAATGAAATGGCCAGAGTGTGGGGACTTTATTTTACTTCCAGCTGGTGTGGGCACATAGTGGTCCCTGGAGGATGGTTGTGCTCCGAGCGATAGAGACCCAACTGGCATGAGTCGTTGGGGGGATTCGGAAGGTGGATGTTCAGGCCCCGGGAACTCGTAGTGCATAGTGGGTCGCCGTCACCTCCCTCACCCTACTCTTATCTCGGATGGGGACACGGAGCAGCCATTCAGATTTGTAGTCGCTTCCCTGCCTGTCTGTCCACCACGTCCTCTCCGTCACCTTCCCTCCTGCCCCGGCAGTGGCTGGCAGGGCCCTGGGTGGGACTGCTTCCCTTGTCCCCGTGGCCTTGGGGGGGGCGTCCCTCCGGAAGCTGTGCCTTCCAGGCAGGAGCAGTGGGTGTGGGAGGAGGTCACAGAGCTGCCGGCACGTGGGCGCTTCCGTGACGAGCACGGCTGAGCTGGAGAGCAGGCCACCATCAGCGTCGGTCTTGGCTGAGGCCACGTCTTGGGGCTGCCCAAGACCGCGGTGGCTCGGTGGCTCCTGAGCCTGACCCGGTGGGGAGGCAGCGATGGCGGCCCCCGGGAGGCCCACGGAGCGGAGGCGGGGTGGACCAGAGCAAACCCCAGGGAAGCAGGTGATGGCCGCCCAGAGTCATCCGCGACCGAGCGCCAGGGGCGTGCGGGTGTGTTGTGGGGCACGGCAGAGGGAGCGAAGGTGGCAGATGGAATTAAGGTTGCGGACGGGCTGACCTTGAGACGGGAGATTATCCTGGAGCGTCCAGGTGGGCCCGGTGTCATCGCGTCCTCACGGGTGGACAAGGAGGCAGAGGAGGGAAGCAGGGTGACAGGGGTGCAAGAGTTCGGTCTGCGCCGCTGGCTTTGCGGGTGGAGGAAGGATTGTGGGCGAGGAGATGGATTCTTCCTCAGAGAGGAGGGACGCAGCCCTGCCCACACCTTGATTTTAATCCAGCGAGGCCCGTTTCTAGTTTCTGGCCTCCCCCGCAACCGAATGTTGTGTTCCTAAGCCACCAGTTTATGGTGCCTTGTGACAGCAGCCACGGGAAACTAGCACGGGCCGTTGGTTCCGAACTCGGGGGTGTTTGGAGCGCTCAGATCTCCCTCTTGGAAGGCCCCCGCTCAGACTCCTACGCTGCCGTCGCCAGGGACCAGCTCGCACAGAGCGCCTGGCTGCTTCCTCCTCGCGCCTGCTGTGGTGGTGCCGCCCCTTCCTGTCCCCTCTCAGCCTTGGGGCTTGCTTATAAATGGCTGGGGAGGCTGTGAACTTCACATCCTCTCCCGACTCGCTGGAGAAAAGAGAGATGTGTCCTTACTGTGACAGGATCAGCCTGGGTCACGCACCCTTTCTTGAACTGATTTCCAGGATGCGGGTAAAGGACTCGCCCCTGGAGCTTTGCCCAGAGTATGTGGCTGAGGGCAGAGGAGTCGGGGGCCCTTGCAGAGAGGGGACAATATGAATGGGGGCTGCGGTGGGGACAGTGAACACCCACTTCAGCACGGCCTTTGGAAAGACGTCTTATCTCCTGGTACCTCAGTTTCCTCACCTGTGAAGTGAGGACGAGGGCGGTGCCTCTTCTAGGGAGGGCTGGGTGGGGTGGTGTCCGTGGAAGGCGTGGGTCGATGCCCGGCAGGCCGGGGCTCGGAGCGAGCGTGCCCCTCGTGGTTCTTCAGCCCGGAGACGACGGTTGGTCGCGGGCCAGGCGGACTTGGATTTGTTCCGCGGATCCTCGAGTGTCGGGGCTGAGGGCGAGGGGACGTGAAACGGTGACCGAGCTGCCGAGGGATCCCGTAAAGAGAAGGCTGGCGCTGAGGGAGTCTGAGGGCTGGGGGCTAACTTTCTGCGGTTAGACCCGGCCAGGTTCCTGGGCTGGCGGCGACGGGCAGGCGGGCTGGAATTCGAGGCTCCCTGGATTAGGAGGGAGCCCCAGGGAAGGAAGACTAGGGTGTAGCTGCGGTCCCTCGGTCCCTCGGATTGGGAACAGTCAGTGATCCAGACACTCCAGTGACTCACCCCACGTCCCCCCGCCCCCCGTAAACCCGAGTAGTGAGAGTCACACTTCTCACTCGAGGGGTTGTCGAGATCAAGGTGGATGTCCCCATGAGGGACACCCAGGAGGCCCCGACACTCTTCGTGACTGATGCTGTTGGCAGGGTGGGGGGGATCGGCTGCTTTCTGCCACGGTGAAAGTTCACGTTCCGAATCGGATTTCCCCTTTGCGTGCCCTCCCCCTTCCTCTCCCTGCCTGCTGCCTTTCGGTCGGTGGCCGGCAGGCCATCTGGTTTTGAGCAGGAAGCTAGCGTGCACTCTTCAGTTCGCCTTCTGCAGAGGAAGCGCCCGCCTTTGCTGAGTGCTTTCCCGGCCTCTCTTTCCCCGTGTCCTTAAATGCTCCCCAGCGTCCTCTGGAGCTTACCTCCTTGCCGGAGCTTTCTTGGTCCTTCATGCTTCTTGACGCTGGGCAGCGCGGTGGTGTTTATTATTGACTGTTTGTGTCAGATATTAACAGCCACCATGTATTTAGACAGAACCAGCCCTGTGCAAAAGCACCTGTCACACGTTGTCCCATTTAATCCTCAACAGAACTCTCCCAAGCGATGTGGTTTCCTGATGGTCAGGAGCCCGAGGCTTGGAGAAATTGGGTGACCTGCCCAGGTTCACATGGGGTCAGGGGCTGAATTTGAATCTGCATCCACCTGATCATAAAGCCAGGGGTCATAGCTAGCCTTTACCTGGATGGGTTGTTATTTAAAAAAAAGTAACAAAACAACCCCCCGCCCCCAAACAAAACAAAGTAGGAGATAATGCTGGGGTAGGAAGGCATGGTTCGGGACCATTTGTGTACTTAACCCTTTGCACTTGCTTGCTATTTTCTCGATTCCTTTATTCTGCTCAGCATTTAATTTTTTAAATACCCCAGAATTTACAAAGCGTGGCAGTAGAATAAAAAACTGGAGTATCTTTTCATACAAACTTATTTATTTGGATTTTTTTGTACATTCAAAGACTAATTTTAATCTCTATAATTTTTGCTAACCGTGTCGAGTCATACTCGACATCTGAGTGCAAAGGGTTAATAATACCTGAGTACCTGCTGGGTGAGGAGGGTCAGAGTCAAAGTCAAGTACAACATGGTCCTGGCACTGAGATCCTTGCATGGTCCTTGAAGTACAGAGGTGGTGATGGACAAGTAAGAAAATCATTGCAAAGGCAGGAGGCTGACGGTTTGAGCAGTGATGAGGAAAGCCTCTTAAAGGAAGTATCTGACTTGGGTTTTGAAGGATGAGTAGGAGTTTGTTAGGGCAGAAAGACATTATACAGAGAGGATCTAGCAAGAAGTAACCGACAGAACCGTTCATTTATTTGAGCAGCAGCTGGGAAATGCCTTGAATGCAGGGACCTTAGCTTTCCTGAATCTCCAGTGCCTGGAACAGCATCTCACTCATGCTCGGTACATATTCCTTTGAGTAAATGCCTGAGGTGGCAAATTGCGGAAGAGGGCAGATAAATTGTAGGAGAAGCAGATGGGGCTAGAATGTGGGAGGCCTCCTGGGTCACAATAAGGATTGATTCTTAAAGGTGATTGGAGGTTGTTACCCAGCAGAAGGAGGGTGATTGGTCCCATTTGTTGATGCAGCTCTCTAAGTCTATGTGTTTTCCTCTGAGCAGGAAAACCTGATTGCTTTTAAACACATACAGAGGCTGGGCGTGGTGGCTCATACCTGTAATGCTAGCACTCTGGGAGGCCAGGGTGGGAGGACTGCTTTAGCTCAGGAGTTAGAGACCAGCCTGAGCATGAGTGAGACCATCTCTACAAAACATAGAAAAATTAGCCAGGTATGGTGGTGTGTCCCTGTAGTCCCAGCTACTCAAGATGCTGAGGCAGGAGGACCACTTGAGCCCAGGAGTTCAAGGCTGCAGTGAGCTAGATGATGCCACTGCACTCTAGCCTGGGTGACAGAGAGAAACCCTGTCTCAAAAACAACAAAACACATATGGAAAGATGCTCAGTTTCACTCATCATAAAGAGAAAGGGAAATTAAACTGCAGGGAGATATTTTCCGAGTTCAGAAGCTTATAGTACACTGGTAATTGCCCTCATACCTTATTAGGTGGAGTATAAATAATTGACATTACCTGTTTGGAGGGCAGTGTCTGTCTAAATGTTGTCGTATGCAACCTTTGACCTAGCAGGTTCACTTTTAGAAATTTATCCTATAAATATGCTGGCTTGTGTGTGAAATGAGGCTCCTACCAGGCTATTTGTTCAGTGCTGCATTGGTTGTTTGTAAGAGCAACCCAAATGCCAAGTCACCACGAGACTGAATAAAGTCAAGTTCATTGGTACAATGGACCACAAAGAATGAGGAAACTGTTGATGTATACCGTGGGATGATCTTTAAGATTTAGTATTAAGAGCAAAGAGCAAGGTACAGAACATTATGTGATGTAAGTTTCTTTCCATTTGATAACCAAAAATATATATTTATTTTTGTTGTGTATGCATGAAATATTTTCTGGAAAGAATACACAAAAAACTGAAGATGGTTGCCTCTAGAGACAGGGACTGGGGGAGAGGGTTTAGGGAATGGATGGGCAGAAGGCTTGTTCCTTCTATCCCTTTGTTCAAAAGAAATAAAATGTCAAGAATAAAGCAGATCCATGCTACTGATAAAGATCAGTTTCCAATACTAAGTAAAAAAAAAAAAGCAAGGTACAGAACAGTGTGTATTGTGGTGCCTTTTGGGGAAACGCAGTAGACAGGCTGCATTTGGAATCTGTCTGGAGGAACACACAAGATGTTAGTGGAGTCATTTGCCTGTGGGGTGGGGTAGGGGACTCCCAGTTCAGGGAGTTCGCTGTGTACCATTTTGTGTGGTTCGAAAAAGTTGTAGCACACAGATGTGTTGCCTATGAAAAATAAATAGAACGACATGGATGGACGCATGGGTGGGCAGGTGGGCGAGTTGGTGGGCGAGTGGATGGGTTCATGGGTGGGTAGATACATACATCCGTGGATGGACGTGTGGACGTGCGGATGGGTAGATACTCTCTGGCTGTTGTGGAAGGGCCGAGTAGGACCAGGAGAGGCTGGAGGCAAGGAAGGGTGAGGAGGCTATTGCTGTGGTCCAGGCAAGGAACAACTGGGACTCGGATCAGGTCACTTAAACGTCTCACGTATGCAACCCTGTATCTTCCATATGTTTCTCTGCATCTATGAAGCCCCAGCATTATTTTCTTTCTAGAAAGTCACATTCCTTTGGAGTGAACTTTTTCTGGCAACTGCTCAGAAACTGTTCTGTATTTAATTACCCCCAACAGTTTAATCCTTTTTCTCAGCCATCACCTTAAGAATTACAAGCGATGTGAAACCACTTAAAATGATTGGTCTTTGAGGTGTCACTCCTTCTCCACGATCAAATTCTTATTTACAAGGCTGTCATCCAAGTGCCTGAGTCCACAAAGGCACGAACTTGGTCCTTTGTGTCTTGAGGTTTCGTAGGTAAATCTCCTTGTGTGTGTTGGCCTCGTAAAGTTAACTTTTCAGTGATTCCTTGTTCTTGGTTCTGGAAGAGTAACCATTTGTATCATGGAACAGTTCTGCCTCTGCAGAACCAGCGTGGACCCTTTTTTGTTTGTTTTTTGAAGTCAAACTCCTTTATTTAAAAAATTTTTAACCATCGTAACTGTTTTTAAAAATATAATTCAGTAGTGATAAGTATATTCACATTGTTGAGAATAACTAGAGCTCTTTACTTCCTGGAACACATATATCTTGATCAGATTGTCAGATGTTTTAAGTGTGAAATGATCTCATTTCTCTCACTTTCTCTTTTTTTAATGTTTTTTGACCGTGGCTTTGAAACTTGTACGGAGCTGTGTGGTGCCGGGTTGCCCAGAATTCCTTGGTGGTCTCACTCAGGTGGTTGCGAAGACGCATAGTGCAGTGGGAGGGGAGGGTGGGGGCTGCAGCCAACTGGAGCACACGGACCTGCTCCAAGACTGGCCACTCCCAGCTCCTGCCCATGGCCAGCCGGGAAGCAGGGATGTGGGCCCAGTGCTGCCAGATTTTCTGATTTTTAAAGAGAAAGCCAGAAATCTAAGTTTTTATGTGAAATGATCTGATTTTAAATGTTGGCATCTAATGTAAAAAAAAAAATTAAAAAGCATGCATAGGCTGAGTGTGGTGGCTCATGCCTATAATCCCAGCACTTTAGGAGGCCGGGGTGAGAGGATTGTTTGAGGCCAGGAGTTTGAGCCCAGCCTGAGCAATGTAGCAACAACCTGTTTCTACAAAAAAAATAAAAAATTAGCCAGGTGTGGTGGCACACACCTGTAGTCCTACACACCTATAGTCCTCAGCCACTCGAGTGTCTGAGGCAGGAGGATGGATTAAGCCTAGGAGTTCAAGGCTGCAGTGAGCTGTGATGGCACCACTGCACTCCAGCCTGGGCAACAGAGCAAGACCCTGCCTCAGAACAAACCAAGCAACCAAACAAAAAAGCATGCCTAAAATAATAACAGTAAACCCTCTGTGGGCCACGTTGGCCTAGTGAGGACACCTGTTTCACACCTCTTATTTGATCCAACCTAATCATGGTAGGGGTAGGAAATTGAGACCCCCCCCCCCAAGAAAGGGCAGTAACTTTTCCCAAAGTTGTGTAATTATTATAGTCAATTGCCAGACCAAGACTTGAGTCAAATTGAAATCCTCTCTTACAAAACTCTTAACAGCTGGTTGAGGTTTATTCTTGGGCAGGTACACCTGATCTGTTTATGTGTGTATCTATTTACCTATTTGGCACGTCTCTTCAACAAAATCCAGGGTTTTTGTTTGTTTGTTTGTTTGTTTTTTAAAGTACCTGAAACAAATTTGTTTCTGAGGCTGGGTAGTTTAGTGGTAAAATTCAGCTCCAGATCCTACCAGCTGTGTGATACTGGGCATTTCACTCAACTTCTCTGTGCCTCAGTTTTCACGTCTGAGAAAGGACGTGGCGAAATACCTAGCTCAGAGAATTAAGGGAGGTAATAGTTTTAAAGCACCTAGAATAAGGCCTGGCACACAGAATTACAACTGGAGTGTTGCCCCTCGTGGTGGAGGAGGAGGAGGAGGCTGGAAAGTCCTGAGTTCACCAGCTAGTAAGTAGCAGCAACCCCCGTGACTAAAGGGTTCTTTGGTTTGCAAGCAGTTATCCTTTGGGCCCCTTTAAATGCTGCTTCCGTCTTTTGTGCAACTTGTCTGTTGGGTGAGATACGACGTACCTTCCTTCCTCGGTACTCCTTCCTTCGTCTTTCTGACGACGGGTCGTTTGCGTTTGGGAGTTGGCCCCGACGACAGGGATATAGGGCTGCGGGGGTCTTTGCTTTTTGAGCCCCGCAGCAGCTGGTTTTGGACTCAGCACGAGTCCCGTCCTTTCCGGCGTGTCCCGCTGACCTCCCACCTGTGTTCTGTTGGCAGGACTGGAACCTCACGTGGTACACCAGCAACCCCGACTTCACCAAGTGCTTTCAGAACACCGCGCTCGTGTGGGTGCCTTGCTGTTACCTCTGGGCCTGCTTCCCCTTGTACTTCCTCTATCTCTCCCACCATGACCGGGGCTACATCCAGATGACACATCTCAACAAAGCCAAAACCGTGAGTCACTGGGATTTCCTCATGGGCCGGCAGGTGCGCGGGGGCGGGGGGTGGAGGGCAGGGGCTGCTGGAAACTGATATTTTTCTTCTGCTTCATCAGCCCTAAGTTCCTTTTTCTAGAAGGCAAGAGGGTAACGTGGGAGATGAAAGCTAGAGCTCTGGAGTCAAACATGGGTTCAAATCTCAGCTTGGCCATGTGGTATTTGGCCTTGGGCAAATTTTTTTTAACTTCCTCGAGACTCAGTTTCCCCATTTATGCAATGGAAATGATAAGATCCTTCTCAGGGGATTATCAGGAGATTGTCAGGGGGTCTTCCTGCCATACTGAGGCTATCTCCTTTTAATCGATTGAGTTTTTTTTTTTTAACTTTAAAAGAGTTTGTTTTGAAATAATTGGAACCACAGAAAAACTGCAAGAATGAAACCAAGAACTGCCTTCTGACCCTGTCGACCCATGACTCCTATTTCCTGATTTTTAGCATTTTACCACATTTTTCTCATGCGCCTTTACTCTTTGCATTTACGTATATTCCTGTTTATTTTTTCTGAATCATTTGAGAATGGGTAGCAACCCCCACACCCCAATGCCCCTTAATTTTTCAGTATGTCTTTCTTCAAAACAGGGATATTCCGTTTCGTGAGCACAGTACAGGTGTGAAATGCAGAAAATTTCACGTGGGCCCGATATGTTTTTAAAAACCTGCAATCTGTATTCCAGTTTTGTCCATCGTCCCAAGACTGCGCTTTCTAGCACCTTCCCCCGCTAGCTTGGGGTCCCGTCCACGGCCACATATGGCACGCAGTCCTGTTGTCCCTCTAGTTCTCCTCATTCTGGAAGAACCCTTCACCTTCCTTTGTCTTCTGTGGCAATGACTGTATGAAGAATATGGCTGTTATTTTATAGCACGTGCCTTGGTTCGGGTTTGAGCGGCGTCTCCCGCCAAGTCACGGGTTAGGGTCATGCGTGTCTGGTGGGAAAACTACAGAGGGACATGTGTCCTTCACAGGCTGTGCCAGCTAGAGCTGCATCTGCCCCTCGCTGGCCGGGTTGGTTTTGATCATTTGATCAAAGTGCTGCCTGGCGTCCCCATACACAGGCCCTGCTTTTCCCCCTTGGAGCTGATCAGCAATCCGAGAGGGGACGCGAAGAGCGTGGAAATGTCACGCCCCTTGTCCCACTTTCTTCCAGACTTAGCATCTGTCTCGGTTCTTTTCGAAGCCACTTTTTTCAGCTCTTTACTTGGACATCACCTGATCCGAGAGGCCTTCCTCAACCACGCTCTCACCTGCTTTAGTTCTCCCTGTAACCCTTATTCCTCTCTGACATGCGTTATGTATTTTTCAGTTTGTTTCTTACTGGTTTCCTTCCATGTGGGCTGTTAGCTCCATGAGGACAGGGACTTAGCTCTGTTTTGCTCACTGTTGTCTCCCCGGCACCTTGGAAAGTGTGCACTGCATGGCAGGCCCTCATAAGTGCTGCCTGGCTGAATGTCGCTGGATGAATGGTCACGGTGCGAGGTGCTCTCAGGCAGCGCGCTGGGGTCGCAGGTACCGATCAGCTGCGGGCTGAGCTTCTGAGTTCTCAGGTGCTGCAGAGAACAGTGACCAGGCAGCGTCCTATCGGAGGGAGTGGGTCGTTCCAGACCAGCGGGGGACAGCACAGCTGGCGGCTTGCCCTAACGAGGACTGGTGCACATTCCAGAGGATATATGTTGTGTCCAAGGACTGTGGTTGCGGGGTTGGCTGGTGCCCCCAAGGCAGAGCTTTTCGCGGGGTGCTAGGGGAAGTTCCGGTACTGTCTCCTGTACGACGTGCACGTGCTTCTCTTCCAGGCCTTGGGATTTTTGCTGTGGATCGTCTGCTGGGCAGACCTCTTCTACTCTTTCTGGGAAAGAAGTCGGGGCATATTCCTGGCCCCAGTGTTTCTGGTCAGCCCAACCCTTTTGGGCATCACCATGGTAAGTAGAAGCTGGCTGCGAACCCTCAGCCATCTGCCCATCACAGTGCAGACCAAACACAGTAACCGGCGTTTAGACATATGAAACCTCACAGTTAAAAAAAAAAAAATCAGAAATCTGGCTTCTTTTGAAAAACTCAGAGATCCGGCAGCGCTGGACTCATAGTGTTTTAGGGTAGCAGTTAGCTGGAGCTGGGATGCAGCTGCAACCTCTACATGGGGCAGGCGTTGTCCAGTTTGCCACAGTCCCCATCATGCCCTCTTGCCTTCTCTGCCACTGAGGCTGAGTGGCTGATGTCACCTTTTCTTCTTGTACTGGCCATCTCGGTCATTTACACAAACTGCCCGGGGCCTAATGGCCTCTCGAGTTTTCAGGCTGCGGTGTAGGAGGTGGGATACCAAACTGAATAAGAAACTGCCCGAGCCCGTGGGGGTCTGAAACTTAGTGGATGATAACACACAGGGAAAGTACTTTGTTAATTACAGCTGACATGTATCGAGTACTTCCTATGTGCCTGGCAGTGGTCCTGGTGTTTTATATGTCTTGAAAGTCATCTAATTCTCAGAACAACCCTGTGAGATGGGTACTTTTCTGTCCCCGTTTTACAGGCGAGGAAACTAGGCCCAGAGAGGTTAAGTACCCTGCTCATGATCACACAGTTAATACGTGGCCAAGTGACGGGTCATGCTTTTAGCCCCTGCATCACACAGCTTCTGAGCTGTGATCACAGAGTTCTTGGCAAGCCCTTGGGTGTCGTGGGATGAGGAGGGAGCAAGTAGGAGGCAAGACGTTCTGAGCAGGGGGACAGCTTGTCTAGGAAGGGGCTGGAAAGTCAGAAGGAACAGGACGAGCTGTTCTGTGAAGCAGGAGCACAGAGTGCAGGTTAAAGGATGGAAGGCGAATGTGATGGGGTCAGGAAAGGCAAGGTGGAGCCAGGAAGTGAAGGACTATGGCTTTCTTTTCTTTTTAAGACAGTCTTGCTCTGTCACCCAGGGTGGAGTGCAGTGGCGTGATCGTAGCTCACTGCAGCCTCAAACTCCTGGGCTCAGTGATCCTCCTGCCTCTGCCTCCTGAGTAGCTGGGACTACAAGGATGTGCCACTGTGCCTGGCTAATTTGTAAATTTTTTTGCAGAGAAGGGGTCTTGCTGTGTTGCCTAGGCTGGTCTCAAATTCCTGAGGCTTGTGACTCTTTATGGCACATATAAGGTGTTGACTCTGCCGGACACTTAATCCTAATCCTTTTATTTATTAACTCATTTATGCCATTTGCTGGAGCTCCCCCTGTTATAAATAAGCAAATGTAAGTACCCAGAGGTGAGGGAACTGGCCCCAGGCCGCACAGCCAGTAGAAGGTAGAACCAGATTCCAGCCCAGGCTCCAGGGCATGGCTCCAGCATCTGCTGTGCTGTTTGTTTGTGACGGCTCTTTGCTTAATACCTGGCTCTCCTGCAGGCTCTTGCTCTCCTGTATGTCCTCAGAGCCTGGCACCATGCCCAGCATGCAGTAAGCACTCCATAAATGTGTCGAGGGGATGGGTCAATAGGGGCTCTGTTCTGGAAGGGGAGACTCTGTTTTTTGACTGGAGGGGCTCATGCTCACTTAACCCTCCCTGTTCTTGGTCTTTCGATGTTCACACTGGGGATGCCGGAGCGATGGGCTGAGGCTCAGTGGGTTTTTGGGCCCTGGGCTGGGTGCCACGAGGGGAGCTGGCCTCTGGGATCCTCGTCCTCCCTCCCCACCTGAGGGCTCCGTGATGGAACGGTGGACCAGCCCTGCTGCTGATGTGGTGGGAACATTGTCCTTATATTTGGGGGATCAGAATGTGCCAGCACTGGACGTACAAGACAGGAGACAGTCAGCAAATGTGTTTCATCCCTACTGTGTGCCTCGAGTTGGAGATAAAAGCGTACATTTATGCTGCGCAAACACATGAAGCAAATGATTCCTTAGAAAGGCACAGAATGTTCCAACACTTACAAAGTGCTACAGAGGGTGCAATTAGGGGAACTCGGTTTGTTCTAGGGGGTAGGGGGCCTTCTCTGAAAGAATGACAATGGAGTTGAGGCCTGAGGATGAGCCAGGTTGTTAAAAAGTTGAAAGGGCTGAGGGCAGAGGTTCTCCCAGCTGGGGAGAAGAGCATGTGCAAAAGTCCTGGGGCCACCGGGAGAACTTGAGAGCTGGCCTCCAGACTGGGGTGGACATAGGTGAAGCAGAGAGCCAGGGAGATGGGGCAGCAGGGCGGGCAGGGGCTGTCCCTTTGGAGCTTTGAGTGTCAGGGCAAGTGGGTGTTGTTTTTTTCATGCTGGGTCCTCTGCATGTTTTTATAATAAAGTTTTATTGGCACGCAGAGCTGAGTAGTTGCAGCCTAGACTCTGTGGCCCACGAAGCGTAAGCTATTTATTACGTGGTCCTTTAAGAAAAAGCGCGCTGATCTCTGTTCTAATGGAGCTTCTTCACACACCTCACCTTTCCCGTCCTGATCTACACGTGGTCTCATTAGATTCCCATGAGTCGCCAGGCCGATGCTGTCAGCATCTCCGTTTTGCAGATGGGCTCTGGCGAGGCAGGGGCAGAGCTGGGCCGGGAGCCAGGTCCCCTTTGGGCAGTTCCTGCACCCCGAGCCGGGGGCAGCCCTGACCCCAGGCCCAGCATCCACCAGGTCCCTGGGACCAAGGGGCCTTGGGTCCTGCCTTCTCTTAACTCCTATCACGTGGCTTTCTCTTCCAGCTGCTTGCTACCTTTTTAATTCAGCTCGAGAGAAGGAAGGGCGTCCAGTCCTCAGGGGTCATGCTCACCTTCTGGCTCGTAGCCCTACTGTGTGCCCTTGCCATCTTGAGATCCAAAATCATGAATGCCTTAAAAGAGGTAAGTGGTGGCCTTGCTCTGCATTGTCCTTCAGCAGCCCTTGGGAGGAGATGCTTGCTCCATTTGGCGTGCATAGAAGCCGTGCACCGGGTCAGCACCAGCCTTTGTTCTAGAATCTTCTTTCCCCAGGGCCCCCTTTATCTGTGTAGGTCTGAGGGGCCTCTGTGGTACCTACAAGGGCAGGAGCCGTGGGCAAGTGCCAGCTGCCCGTGAGCCCCGTCAGCAGTAAAGAGCAGTGCGTGCGGCTCCAAATGCCTGCAGTCTGGGACCGAGCCATGTCTGTGGAGTGACTGTTTCCCTAGGGGACCCTAGACTTGTCCCCACGTTACCTTTGAGGCATCAGCCCTGCGCTGGCCGGGGAAGTTGTTTACCTTGGCAGCCGTGTGTGGCTGTCAGGAGTTTTGAGGATTGTGCACTTTTAAATCCAACCCGCTGCTCCTGCCATCCGGAGCTAATTTGGGCCTGGCAGGAGGCAAAGGAAACATTTATTGAGCACCCACAGCATACGGCACGGACCGTCTTTATGGGCGTGGGCACTGACACCGATTGAGTCTGTGTTTCTAAAGTGCCTCTCGGGGCACGAAGCGTGTTTCCCAGGCTGTCTTACGGCTCACAGTGACTCGGGTGGGATTTCTTGAACTCGGCACTCGTGGACATTTTGATCCGGGGACTCCGGGGATCTCAGTTGCAGGGCTGGGGGGTGTCCTGTGCTGTGTAGGATGTTTAGGTGCATCCCTGGACTGTCCCCACCGGGTGCCAGTAACCCTCCCAAGTATGGCAAACAGTGTCCCCAGACACTGCCAGATGTTTCCTTGGAGGGAAAATCACCCCCAGTTAAGAACCACAAGTCTGTTTATAGGTCGGGAAACTGAGGCACAGAGAGGGGAAGAAAGGTGACAAGGTCCCACAGGCAGCGGGAGCGAGCCGGGCCCGGGATGCAGCTCTGTTCCTCTCCCCAGCCGAGGCCGCCGCCTCCCAGGCAGTGGTGAGCGGTGTGACCACCCGGACGCAGCCGCTTCTCTGCTGTCCCGTCCTGTCCCCCAGGAGCTGGGGAGCTGGGGCAGAGGGCGATCTTGTCTCTTCCTCCCTCCCTCACGTGCAGGACGCCCAGATTGACGTGTTCCGAGACGCCACTTTCTACGTCTACGCCTCCCTGGTGCTCGTCCAGCTCGTGCTGTCGTGTTTCTCAGACCGTGCGCCCCTGTTCTCCGAGACCATCAACGACCCCGTAAGTGTGACGCGGACGTGCGCACGCGTGTGCCTCCGAGAGGGAGACACACCACACGGCGGCGGCTGGCGTTACTGGCTCCACCCGGGCGCTCGCTCGGTCCTCCTCCCACGCCAGGCGCGGAGGCCTTGTGCTCCCCACTTTCCAGGCGGGAAACTGGGCCTTCGATGTGACTTGGGGGCCCCTGGGGGCTGAAGGAGAGAACCCGCTGCGTCACCGCGCGCTGCTGCGTCTCGCGGGCCTGTAGGTTTTCTCGCTTGGCGCGGCGGTTTTGGAAAATGCGAGCAGATATTTAAAAGTCAGGGAATTTCGCATACATTCTGGCTGTCTGAGTCTTCTAGAAAAGTGAAATGTCCAGGCAGATCAGGGCCGTGATCCCACAGGGCAGTGTTGGCCAGAGCTCTGAGGATTCAGAAAGCGCAGAGAAAGGGCCGGCCCTGGAGGCTGCGCTCGGGGGGCTGGGGCACCCCACCCTCCTCCTCTCTCGTCGTCTCATCTCCTCCCTGCTCCCCTTGTCACTCTCGGTCTTCCAGGGCGGTGGAGGCCACCGTTCGCGTCCTGTGCGCTGCGATCCGGCAGGCCACAGAGGCGGGCGTGTGGGCCGGTGCGTTTCTGACGTTTGTGCACCGGCTGGGGAGGAAGGCGTCCGCCGGCCGGCGCTCTGTCCAGCCAGCCTGCCGTTCCCTTGGCTTCCTGTTCAGTAACCCAGTGGGGTGCCATTTGGAGTCCAGAGCAGGGTTTGGCCAACAGTGGCCCACGGGCCAAGTCTGGCCCACTGCCTGTTTCTGTGAATAAAGTTTTATTGGGACACGGCCACACCCACTCATTACAGAGGGTCTGTGGCTGCCCTGAGCCCAGCAGCGGAGCGGAATGGTTGCTACAGAGCCTGTCACCCACAAAGCCTAAATATTTACTATCTGGCTCTTCCCAGAGAAAGTTTCCTACCCTCGGTCTAGAACATTCCTTTAGCTCTGATGACTTTTTACCTTCCTTCTTTGTCTCCCTGCCATTTTCAGGCAGTCTTTCATCCTAGGAAAGGAAAGGAAAGGGAATGGCCATTTATGAGATGCCTGCTGTATACTGACGTTGTGCTAAGCTCTTCATACCTTATGTAACCCTCACCCCAGCACTGGTGAACTTGGTACTCTTGTTATTTATCCCGTTTTACAGATAAAGACACTGAGTCTCAGAGAAAAGTGTTTTGCCCAATGTGAGTGGTGGAGCAGGGATTTGAACCCAGGGTGGACAGTTCTGCAGAATCGTGTCACTTCTCTTGGTTACAGCCCGCTCAAGGGAAGGGGCTTGGCTAAATAACAGGTTTGTGTTGGGCTATAAGCTCTGTAAGGCTGGGTCTAACCCAGTAACCTCGGTGCCTAAGACAGAGCCAGGCACACGCTGGGCCTTTAGTGGTGACTTGTCGTGTGGTGTGGGGAGGCACCCAGTGCATGTGGCACATGTCTCGTGTAGCGTGAGGTCTGCACTGGGCCTCAAGGGACATCAGACTAAGCTCCTGTTCTGCCTACACTCCTAATACGATCAGGAAGGAAGAGGAGAGGAATTAACATATAAGGAGACCTGCTGAAGGCCTGGCATGGTTCTAAGAGCTTAATTTCCTCTTTTAAACAAAATTTTGCATTTGTTTATTTTGGTGAAATACACATAATTCAAAATTTGCCATCTTAACCATTTTAAATGGTTACCATTTGGCAGTGCTAAGAGCTTTTTAATCTCATTCAAACCCCTGCTGCTTAAAATGGGGACCATGGCCAGCTGCATCGATGTCACCTGGTCAAGTGTTAGACACGCAGGGTCCCAGGCCCTGCCCCAGACCAAAACCTGCACCTTAACAGCATCCCCAGGTAATCTGTGTGCACAAAAAAGTTTGTGAAGCATTGGTTTAAACTTCACAATAGCTTTGAGAAGGGAGGGGTTTCTGTTTGCTTTTTTTATTTTTTAATGGATAAAGAATTATGGCTCAGAGAGGTTGAGCTGTTAGACCTTAACTTATACCTAAGTTTGGTGGTGGAGGCAGCATGATATCATGGAAGAAGAGCCTCAATGTGGAGTTGGACAAACCCTGGGGTTTAATCCCACCTAGGTACTTTTATCCCTTCAACAAATACTTATTAAGCATCTGTTGTATACCATGCTTAGTGTTGGGGATATACTGCAGTATGCAAAATAGATATGGTTTGAACTATAGGGGAGAAAACAATTTCCTCCACACTCTTAGGTTCAATGGCTGGGGCCTGCAAATCAAACCACTAAAATATTAACAGGAGAGAATATTTATTATGTATGCACATGGGAGGGCACCTCACAGAAAAGAAATGAAAATCCTAAGAAAGCGAGTAAGCCTGAGAGCTTCTATGCTGTTTTAACATAGGGTGATAAATTTGTGGTGAAGTGGCAAGACAAAGAAAAAGTAGTTTGGGCTTCTAGAGGTGGTAAATTGTGGGAGGGTAAATATATGGGGGGAAACTAGTGGAAGATGAGGGTTATTTCAGTAAGGTTTGTTTGTGCAGATCCATGTCAGTGTTGCCAGTGATAATGGTTGTTCTCCTGGTATGGGAGAAGGGAAGGGGAAGATTTATGGGAAGGGAAATTGATGGCCTGCTTTTAGGCAGATAAGGGAAGGGCAAAGAGGTCTTTTTGTGTTTGCTCTTGCTTAATTGCCTTCAGTTCCAAACAGTCCTTATAACAAAGTGGGGTATTTTGGGGTGGCATAATTCTGACCTTAAGAATATGCTCCAGTTATCTGTTACTCCATAACAAATCACTGAATTCAGTTGCATGAAACAACGATAGTACAGTGTTTCGCAGTCCTGGGTGTTGACTAGGCTCAGCTGGGTGGTTCACAGTGTCTCCTGTGGTCGTGGTCAGATGTGGCTGGGACTCAAGTCAATGCAAAGGTTTCCGCAGTCTCTCATCTGGTGGTCAAGGCTGGCCACGGGCTGGAACCTCCCCTGGAGTTGATACCTACGTCTGATCTCTCTGTGTGGCCTGGATGTCCTCACAGCATGGTGGCTGGTCTCTAAGAGTGAGTGTTCCCGAGGGAGAGCTGGGTGGAAGCTGTATCACCTTTAAGGATGTAGCCCCAGAAGTCACGTAGTATCGCTCCTGCCATGCTCTGTTGGTCGAGGCAGTCACAGAGGTCTGCCCAGGTGCAAAGGGACGGGATGCAGACCCCAATTCTGGATGGGTCAGTGGCCATATCTCATTGTAAGAAGAGCGTGTGGGGTGGCAGATGCTGTTCTGGCTGTCATGGGAAAGTACAGTCTGCCACGTGCCGTCGGGAAGCTTGCTGGGACACAGCCCTGAAGCAGTCAGCAGACATATGACCACGTGACTACATAACTGCAGTTGAGGTGAAAGGTAGGACTCAGGTTATGTGAGAATCAGCTACATTTGTGACTTTGGGCACATCACTCTTCCTTTGGGGATCTCAGTGTCTCCTCCTTGAAAAGGGGTTGTCGCTCAACTTGATGTTGGCTGCACCCCCTCGCCCGCCCCAGATCTGAGCCCCGTGACCTGGGGAGGAGGACACTGTGACATGCTCTTTGCTTGTCTTCCTGTCACCCTGAGTGCTGGCGACACAGTGGAGCCGGGACGCTGGGGAGAGTCCAGCCCATCTGCTCTCCGAGCAGCAGTGGGTGATCCATCACATGTCGCCAGCCCTTGGAGTGATCAGCCACAGCCCGGCTCCTCCGGGCCGCCTGTGCTGAGTCACTGTGTCGGCCGCGCTCCCCGGCTGGCCCTGCGCCTGCTGCGTGACTCAGATGTCTATTCCGGCCCTGGCTTTTCGCCGGGGCTCCTCCCATCTCCGCTGCCTGCTCTGGGGCTGACTAGGCTTCTAGGAGCCTGGGCAGGGCTAACCGAGCCTCTGACCCTCTGGCCTTACTGCCACTGAGGCTGCTGCTGGGAAGTGGCAGGGAGGAGGGTCGTGTAGATAGGGGATGGCAGCCACTGCAGATCGCAGATCGTTTGGTGGCTCCTCCCCGCTCACAGCGGGGTCCTTGGTCTGGTGTCCCCAGGAGCTCAGGCCCTACCCCAGACCCCCTGAGCCAGGATGCCCCTTTCACAAGACCCCTGGTTGGAAAACACTGGTTTAGGACATGCAGTAAAAGCTGCTCAGCTCACTTAAAGCAAGAGATATTTTTAGTCCTGTCCATATGACACGGACTATTTTACCTCCAACATTTTACCATGAACATTTTCAAGCTTGTAGAAAACGTGAAAGAGTTACACAGCGAGTAGCCACATACCCAGCATCCGGAGCCGCAGGTAACATCTTGCTGGACTTGCTTTGTCACACTCCTGTCTGTCCAGCTGGCCGCTAAGCCTGCCAGCCAGCTGGTGTTTTTGGTGGCTGAAACTTGCTTTGAAATCCATGAATACCCTTCACCCAGACACTTTTCACACAGATCGTTAGCTAGAGTTTGATATCTGCTTACAGTTCAGGGTTTTTTTCCTTAAAATTTACATGCAGGGAAATTTCTCATCTTGTTAGCATTTGATGAATTTTGATAAATGAATAACTCTTAATAACCCCGTCAAGGTACTAACATTAGAAGGTCTCCAGAAAGTTCCCTTGGGCCCCTTGTTGGTCAGTCTCCACACCCACCACCCAAAGGCCTGACCTTGGGCTGTTGAGGATTAAGCATGGCAAACCCCATCTTCTCTCCCTTCGTCCTTCGTGCTGTCGGCCCTTTGGTCATTCAGCGTCATGCCAGTGGCTGAGCTGGGCCAGGAAGGTGCAGACCAGCATGTGCAAAGGCCCAGTGGTACGATGGAGCTTGTAGATGTTTGGGGGCCGTGTGGAAGTCTGCTAGGCTAGGTTGGAGGGGCCAGAAGGTGAGTGGAAGGAGATGGGAGAGCCAGGGAGCAGAGCATGAGACATCAAGGACTTGTGTCACGAGAAGGACTTGGAATTTTAACCTGCCTGTGGTGGGAGCTGATGAAAGATTTCCCAGAGTGGAGTGGCACCCTGAGGTCGGAAAGGTTTTGGAGGATCCCTCAGGCTGAAAGGAAGGGGATGCATTGGTTGGTGGCAGTTAGGAAGCCATCGCAGGTGCCCAGGCAGGCAGAGAGGAAGGCTGAGCTGGGACCTTGACTGTGTGCGTGCTAGCGTGCCAAACACTAGAAAAAACCAGAGGAGCGCATGGGAAAGGCAGAAGATTCACGATGTGTGCTATGGTACAGGAAGCCCAAGCAGGGAGGCAGTTTGCACAGCTGGTAAGCAGCCAAGCAAACAAATCGCCGGTGGCTGATGTTTGCATTGTAGGGCAAATCTCTTCCTGTTGGGCATTTAGTTTCTATGTAGTAATAAGGTGCGCTGTGTTGTTTATTTAATCCTCCCAACTAGGCAGGATTGATCTGTCTCCTCATCTCACGGATAAAGACACCGAGGGTCAGAGTGGTGAAGTGTCAGGAACCCTCCCACTGGGTTTTCACATCTGAGCATGTATCTTCTTCGCCTAGAGGGCTTGGTAAAGCACAGGTTGCTGGGCCCCACCACCAGGGTTTCTGATGGAATAGGTCCGGGTGGGGCCCAAACATTTGCATTTCCAACAAGTTCTCAGGTGCTGCTGGTGACGGGGCTATATTTGAGAGCCACTGCTCAGATTGCTGCTGCCTGTGTCCCTTACTGCTGGGCATTCGGGCAGTGCAGAGTGGAAGTCACTGGCAGAAACCGGATTAGAACTAAAAGCAGAATCACAACCAGAGATTTGCACAGAGACCCAGAGAATTTCCGACAAATAGGCCAGGATGCTGAAAGACCCAGACAGGGTCCCCTAACTACCCTTGTGCAAGTTAAGGAATGACCAGTGCTCAAAGAATCAGTGCCTGGGACTGTTGTACCAAATTGGCTTAAATCACAGGGTTTCTGGCCAAACCACATGGTGCCAAACATAGATGTCAATATAGATGCCAAAGAACACATCTCTGCTTGTGTAAATCAGACTTTCCCTCCCTCGGCCATCAGCTAAGGCTTGGCTGAATTATTTCCATTGCTGAATGAATGAGGGACCAATTAACAAACCTCCTTCATCCCACCTGGGATGGGAGTTGCTGCATTTTAGCCTCCGAGGCTGGGAACCCCCTGGCTGGCAGCTCTGTCTTTCGCACTGAAGGAGTTGTGCCAGGAGGTGGTCCCTCAGTGAAATGCAGTGCTGCCTGGCTCGTCATGCAGTGGCCTTTTTTTTTTTTTTGTCTTTTTTACTGTTAGTTTTGGCTACTTGAGAAGTTCAGTTGTCTGTGTTATCACAAAATGCCTTCTGTGTCACATAGAGACGTCCAGAAACCAGCTCCCAAACTGATAGATTTCCTCCTCTGCCCTTGGAGGGGACCCTGTGTTGGCCTCTGTGTCAGTAACTTCGTATAATCCGAAAATTCACGTTGGATCCAGAGGAGAGAAGAAGCCAGGGGAGAAGAACTGGACAAAGCTCTTGGAGTGTACAGCTTAGAAACTGTGAAATGTTCCATCGGTAACACGACCGTGTTGCATTTGCAAGGGGAGTTTTCGCCCCATGGCTGGGGATTCGGTTTTGCTAGCCAGAGTGAGGGTTAGTGCCCCCAGGGCTTGAGGGTCTTGTTGAGCTGGGCATAGGCTGCATTTCGGCCCCTCCGCCAACCCCCACCATCTGTGCCCCGATGCCAAGGCTGAAGACGCCTGGATTTGCAGGCAATCAGCTGACATTTGAGGCCTGACTTCACACCTTAATAATCACCGTGTCTTAGAGTATTGTGTAGGTTGCTGGAAGCAGGGGTTCGCCAGCTCTTTCTGGAAAGGGCCAGCTGGTAAATGCCTTGGGCTTTGCAGCCCATGCAGTCTCTGTGGCAGTACCCAGCTCTGCTGTGTGGCTGAAAAGCAGCCGCAGACAATATGTAAATGAGCGGGCGTGACTGTGTTCCAATAAAACTTTATTTGTAAACAGTTGGCTTGTGCGCTGTACTTTGCCACTCCTGCTGTATAAAGCATCTGGTACAGTGCTTGGCGTATCACGAAGCCATTGTGTTTTTTCTTTTTCCCTCCCTTAGCTTTATTGACGTATCTTGACAAATAAAAGTCGTCTATATTTAAGGTGTACCACTTGCTGTTTTGATACACTAGCAGCCATTGTTGCTGTTTTTACTATTATTATTATTGCTGCTACTAATAATACCATTTCTTGAGGTTTTACACAGTGCCAGGCACTATCCTAAGTACTTAACATGTTTTATCTCATTTAATCTTCACCCCAGGGGAACTTGCCCACAGTCCTGCTGCCAGAAAAGGCAGAGCTGGGATTCCAGTTCTGCCTGCTAAGCACCCCGCCCCCTCCTTCTCTCTGGCACCCTGGTTTTTTTCCTTTGTCACAGCTCCCACTGTTTATTGTTATCTCTGTGTTTGCATCGGGAGGCAGGGGCCTCACTGGTCCCTGTCACTGTCGTCTTCACAGCTCAGCACCCAGCACTCAGCCCTCATCCTAGCGTGTAACTAGGTCCTCCCGAAATATTTGCCCAGGAAATAAGTGAGTCATTGACAGCAGGCCCCATGCTCTCCTCCCTTCTCTGCCAGCAAGCACCTTGCTTCACCTTTCACAGTGGGTAGGACTTGGGCTGCATTCAAAGTGGCTTTGTGATTCCCTGATCACCCACCCACTGACTGGGGTGGGCAGGAAGGTGTCTACTCTTCCGGAAGAAAAACCAACCTGCAATGAAACATCTTGTGCCCAGCCTCCAAAGCAAATACCGCCACCTCCGCGAGCGATGTTGCCACCTCAGGCTGGAAAAATTCCAGTTTACAACTCAGTCCCACGGACCTCATGTCACTGATTCCTCCTGGCAGTATTGTGAAGTAGGCTCAGCAGTAGGAGCAACTTCTCCCATTTTTCAGATGTGTAAACCAAGGCTTTGAGGGGAAGAGACTCACCCAAGATCGTTCAGCTGGAGAATGGCAGTTGCTGGACTTAAACCCAGGTCCATCTGGCTCCATAGTCTGAACTTGCTCCCCAGTGGGCTGGTCGGGACCGTAGGTCCATGGGCCAGCTGCACCCGGTTCACCTTGTTATGGGTACGCTGATGTCATGGCCCAGCCCTAAGGTCCTGAGTGAGTGGGTGGGGCCCCAGGCTCCTGCATTTAACCAACTCCCCAAGTGATTGTGGCAAGCAGGCAAGGCTTGGGATCTGCCTCACCCTGCAGGTCCTCAGAATGCTACCTGGTCCTTCTTGGCTCCGGCCTCGTGTTTGAATCACTGGACAAGCCTTTTGTTTTGCTGTTTATGATGGAAACATAACGCAGACAGCATAGAATAATGAACTGCCTTGGGCTCTTTAGCCTGAATCGCATTAGAGCACGTACCTCAGAAGGACACGGGTTTTTAAAATTTCTTTTTAATAACTTTTTTATTTTGAAACAGGCTCGTACAAAGTTGCAAACAGAGTAGAATTCCTGTGGACCTTCACGCAGCTTTCTCCAGTGGCAATATCTGAAAGATTAGGATTTTTAAAAATGTAACTGCAGTGCCATCTTTGGCTTAAAATTATTAATAATAATTCTTTCATATCATCAAATGTGTTCCAATAATCCATTGAGGTTGCAGAATGGCTCATCTCCTTTTTTTCCAGCTTCAGTGTGAGCTTGCGTATTTAAACATACCTGGTCTGTTTCAATCCACTGTACTCATCATCCTGGTCGAAGCTCACTTTTCTCCCTGTTGGCCAGTGGGAGCAGCTTCTGGTTGGTTCTGGGGCCTCTTAACAATCGCATTCATCTTTAGTTTCTTTGTTGTTGGGCACAACAAGATGTTCTAGGCTTATCTTGTATGTTTCCTGCCCAGCCACTTTGACAAGAAGAATCTGGAAGTTTAAAACAAAAACAAATGCCTGGTCCTACCCCACACCAGCTTAATTAGAATCCCTGGGGGTGTGGGGCGGGGCCCAGACAGAGTGCTTTTTTCAAAGCACTCCCGGCCTGGATGGAAAACCGCTTGATTAGAGAGTGATTGGAGAGAGTGTGCTGTCTTATCAGGCTCTCTGAATGCCTGATCTCTGCAAAGTACTGGAACAGTTCAGCCCAGTCCTTGCTGCATGGTGACCTCCCTTCCCTGAGCTAAAGCTTGTGTTTCAAGGGACCCGTACGTACCCACATTGCAAGCTGGCTTTTGTCTGTGCTCCAGAGGCTCTGTGCTGATGTCACTTGCCTTGTCTGCATGATGTTGAGCAATATTGTACTTCTTGGAAATAGGTTCTTTGAATGCTTGTTTAGATCTGTCAGTGACTGTCTGTTGCCCTTAGGATGAAGACCAGAATTCTTTACGTGGCCTCCAGTGTAGACTGCTCAGGCCCTGTCTTGGTTCCTGGAGTCTGCTGTGCTTCCCTCTACCACAGGGCCTTTGCACACACTGCTCTCTGCTGGGCATGCCTTGCCTTTCCCCTTAGTTTTCTTCTACTCTCCCTTCAGATGCCAGCGTCACTATCTTCCTCTAGGATGCCTTCTCTGACCCCAATAAACTAGATCAGCCCCCATCTGTTTATGTTGTCCCATCGGGAATATTTACTCACCTTCAAGGCACATATCACAATTGCACTTTCGCATTTGCTCATGTGAGCAGCTGGTCTCTCTCCCTGGAGCCTAACTCTTTGGGGCTCAAGTTCTGTCCCTATTGCTTCTAGCTGTGGGAACTCGGGCAAGTCCTCCCACTTCTGGTCCTCAGTTTCTTTAAGTACAAAACAGGGTGGATGCTTTTACCTACCTCTTAAGGTGGTTATGAAGATTAGACGGGGTGATTTGTGTAAAGCACTTAGAGCTAGCTAGTAGAGGAAATGCTTGTTGGGCGGATGGATGAATGTGGCGGGGGTAATAGTAGTAGCATGTTCATAGAGTTCTGTGGGGATATAAAATAATGCAAGTACTTAGGTCTTTGTAGAGCATTTGGCGCATAGTACTGCAGATCTTTGTGGAATGAATGGGCGAAGTAGGGTTGACAGTAACCCCAGCTCGTGGGGTGGGTGTGGCGTTATAAGATAAGGTGATCTGAAGCACGGTGTACTGACACTCAGGAGATACTTGTTGGGTGAAACTAGAGGAGCTGCCATGCGTTTCTTTCTCCTAGTGCTCAGGAGAGGAATTCATTTGGGGCGAAGAACAGTACGGGAGCGGGTGGTGGGGTCCTTTTGAAGGAAGAGTGGCCAACCGACAACTCCCTTCCAAGCCCTGGCATAGGTGACAAGTTTAATCACTAATTACCTTTTCTTTTCTACCCTGTCCTTTCTCCGCCCTAGAATCCTTGCCCGGAATCCGGTGCCTCCTTCCTTTCCAGGGTCACCTTCTGGTGGATCACAGGGTAAGGCGGGCGCCCCAGACCCTGGGTGGGTCATGGGGAGTGAATGAGTGAACGAATGAACAAATGAACAAACGCAGCTCAGCTCCCCTGTTGCTCCCTTCCTCTTTCCCTCCCTCCTTTGCTCTTCTACAGAATTGTGTCCTGAGTCTGCCTGTGCTGGGCACATGGACTCAGAGACACTGACTCTGTCCCTTAAGGTCATGCACTTGACTGTAGTCAATACATGAACCATGAGCAGCTTGAACCCCTATGGAAGTCTTGGCCTGGGGTAGCCACAGCTAACCTGCTCTTAGCTGTAGTTTGGGGCATTTTTTACATTAGGTATAGTTATTAATATTACTGGTATCATCATCTCTTCCCCATTGGAAAAATACTACATACTGACCATAGGAGATGTGGGTAAGAGAAACATGCAAAGATCAACAACAAGAAAACACCCAGAGGCGACCGCTCTTACATTTTGATAGACTTCCTTCTATCTTGTTCTGCCCATTGTCAACATCTTACTGGGGATTATTTGAATCTCTTTCCCCCCTAATAAGCATCATCTTTGTCTTTATGAACTTTTTACAAACATCTTTTTTTTTTAATGAAATGTTTTACCTAATTTTTTCAAATTACTATTTTAAAGAACATTACTGGGACAATTGATATAATTTGAATATGGACTGTATTCTCGTTTTCAGTAATTGTACTCTGGTTATATAAGATCTTGTCCTGGATTTCAGGGGGATACATACAAAGTTTTAGGGGTAAAGGCATGTAGAGTCTGCAACTTACTCTCAAACAGTTCAGAAAAAGATGATGTGTTTGCATGTGTGTGTGTGTGCAGGTGGATAAGACAGACAGTGATACTGCAATACGTTAACATTAACAATAGTGAGCTAACTGAATTCTTTGTACAATTCCTGTGATTTTTTTTTTTCTGTAAGTTTGAATTTATTTTAAAATATCAAATGAAAATACTAGGTCTACTGTTTATCCTGAAAGCGTTCAGACATGTAGAAAGGCCGGTATACTACAACAACTCATCACCCAGATTTAAATAAAATTGCTAGTGCTTTGTCGTAGCAGCCTTTTTAAATTTAAAGATCTAAAAAGTAAGTTGGAGCCCATCCTGATATTTCCCTCCTGAATCTTCTGTGTGCATCTTTTAAAAAAAAATGAAGACATTTTTCCTAGGTGACCTAACAGAATAAGCAGTAATTATGTAACATGCCTGAATGTCCATCCATGTTGGGATTTTCCTAGTTGTGTGGCTGCCTCAGGTGGCAGGGTCGCTGGACATGTGGAGTGAGCCCCACCCTCCTCCTCTTCCTCTTCCTCCTCCGTGCATCGGCTCTCATTGACTGCTCCCTTGTGTCTTGGCCCAGGTTGATGATCCGGGGCTACCGCCAGCCCCTGGAGGGCAGTGACCTGTGGTCCCTCAACAGGGAGGACACGTCGGAACAAGTTGTCCCTGTGCTGGTAAAGAACTGGAAGAAGGAATGTGCCAAGTGTAGGAAGTAAGTGTGAGTTTCCTTGCACTTCCTGGGAAGCCGGACACTCAGGACGATCTGGTCACCTCCTTGCCATGGTCTGAATCCAGGTCAGGGCGCTGGCAGTGTCACCTTTTACTAGCTTTGTGTTCTGGGCAAGAAGCCTCACTTCCCTGGGCCATAGTTTGCTCATCTGCCAGATGGGATAGAGGCTCACGTGCAGTTAAGGCAGTTTGGGTAGAAGAGAAGACAGAAAAATGTTGATTAAGTGGGCCATGGATTCCGTCTGCCACAACCCTCTAAGAGTGTGTGCCGGGGGTGTGGCACACTCTTTTGTTAAGAGTTTTTTTTAAGAGGCAGTACAAATCTTGAACTCTTCATAGAAGTTTCTGCACTTCAGTAGACATCCCTGGATGAGCCTAATTTGGGAGCCCTCATTTTAAAATGCGTTTCTTGAAGTGCAGTGCTGTTCATTTAGAATGTTCCACTATAATTTTAAATTATCTTTCGTAAGATTTCACCATTTTTTATAAGCATTTGTTGCTTCCAGGGCTTAACGCTTATACATGGAAAGGTAGTGTAGCCTGAAGGTTGCAGTACTCAGTTCTAAGGAAGTTAAGGATCCCACTTTTATGTTGAGTCTTGACTTCAGCTTTCAGATCCCCTTGCTCACCTTAGGCAATGATTTTTCCCTGCCTAAGGCTGGAAGAAAAAGAAACAAAAGGGGGTTGACCCCAAAAATCCCCACACATTTCCAAAAGCCAGAGTTTACACCCCTTGCAGTATTGCCATTTGTTGACATCAGAGTTTCTCTCTGACCCAGTCAGACATCTGAGGCCTCTCACTGTATCCATTTGTCAGATCCAGTCCAATCCTGGGTCCAATCCAGTTTTTGTTGCAACTGGCAAACCAAATGCAGGTCAAAAATTTGCTCAAACTCGGGTAGCCCAAAAGACACATCTGTGGAGCTTCAGAATCCAAGAGAACTTTCCCGTGATCCCCAGCTCCCGGGGGTTGCTGGGAGCTCTACTTAGAGTCCCACTTCTGACACCAAATGCTAAAAGACAAACTTTAGATAGATTAAATTTAACAGAGTTTAATTGAGCCAACGATGATTCACGAATCATCAGCCCCCAGAAGTATTGTAGGTTCACAGTGACTTTGGGTCTGCCATGTGGACAGATAAAAGTAAGAGAAAGTGACATGCAGGAAACAGCTGGATTGGTTGCAGCTCAGTGTTTGCTTTATGTGAACATGGTTTGAACAGTTGGCTGCCTGCGATTGGCTGAGACCTGCCTACCTGTTACCAGAGTCGGTTACAGTCTGTTTACATGTTCAGTGAGGTTATAGTTCACTATGGACGGAGAAGCCTTCAGGCCGAACTTAAAAATGTGTTAGGAGGTTGCCTTAGGCTGAACTCAATCTCACACTCTCACGAGGCTCCTTGCTGGTGGGGGTCTCCTCAGCTCCCGGCCCAGAGCAGGGGTTCAGACCGTGTTAGTGGAAAAGTGGCTGATCGCCACCTTTGCCCATGTTAAGATTCAGATCAAGTCGGCAAGTCCCTTTTTCCTCCCAGTCCCCACCATCCCAGCCCTTTCTGTTGCCCTGTTCTGGGCAGTTTTATCCTGACTCAAACCTTCCCTGCTCAGCTTTCCTGCCTGCTTGCAACTGGACTGTTCAGATGGTCTGTGTGTTTCTTCTCCCTTCCGGGAGCTCCTTTCAGCTGTGTAGGCCTCTTGGTGACTGGGTGTTTTCCTCTCCTGACTTAGCTGGTCCTGTCCCCTGCACTTGACCTCCACAGCCCGGGTCTGGGCCTTCCTCCCCTGCCTGCTTGAGCCCTCTTCCCTGGCCCTTGGGCACCTGTCTCCTGGTGGCTGAGAACAGCCCATGTGGCGCAGGGTCCTGCCCAGGAAGTGGTGTGCAGGACGGTGAGGCTGAGCCTCTTCCTTCCTCCTTTCCAAGAAGGCCTGTATAAGTTAAAAGAAGTCCTACCAAAAATCCCAGCCAGGGAAAACAAGTGACACAAGCAGGGAAGGACCTTAGGTGGCAGTATGACAACATGGAAAACAGAAAGTATCCCCTGTGGTCAGCATAGTAATCCCCCCTCCCCCCCCGACAGTGTCCGTGTCCTTATCCCAGAGCCTGGGAATGTGTTACTTTACACGACAGAAGGTTTGTGGATGTGATGAAAGATTGATTTTGAAGTGGGGAGAACATTCTGGCTCATCTGGGCAGGTGTGATGTTGTCACAAGCTTGCTTGTGAGTGGGAGACAGGAGGTCAGGGAGAGGAGGTGCTAGATGCCGGCTCTGAAGATGGAAGGAGTGGCCGTGCGTCTAGGAATGCAGGCAGCTTTTAGAAGCCGGCCGGCGCCCGGCCCTCATTTTGATTGCGTTGACTCTGTAGATCAGTTTGGGACTGGCACTGTTCTAAACCTTGCACACGTTACCAACTCAGTTTTCACGGCAGGTCTGTGAAGTGGGCCCTACTTTTGTCCTTGTTTTACAAATGAGAAAACTATGGCCTCAAGGTCAAGGAAGTTGCCTAAAATCACACTGCCGGCCAGCGGCCAAGCCAGGATCCGAACCCGCGGCTCCCGCCTCTGTGTTCAGAGCCACTGTGCTGAGCTGCCTCTCTGCGGTGGCTTGTCGTCTTTGGCTCTGCCTTCAAGGGGGACGTCCCCAGGCCTCTCCCTGGGGTGGTGGCTGCGTCTCTGGCGGACCCCACAGCCGTTTCCTGCCCCGCGTTCCAGGCAGCCGGTGAAGATCACGTACTCCTCTAAGGAGGCCGCCAAGCCGAAAGGGAGCTCCAAGCTGGACGTGAACGAGGAGGCAGAGGCCTTGATCGTCAAGTCCCCGCAGAAGGACCGGGAGCCCTGTCTGTTCAAGGTGTTATACAAGACCTTCGGGCCCTACTTCCTCATGAGCTTCCTGTTTAAGGCCATCCACGACCTGATGATGTTTGCCGGCCCCGAGCTCTTAAAGTAAGCCAGCCCCCTTCCCTCCCTCGGGGCCCGTCTCCTCCGTTTGGCCTTTCGCTTGCGTCACTGCCTGAGGGCCCCGTGGTATACTCACAGCCCGTGTCTCCGTTGTGACCTGCTCTGTTTTAGGCTTTGCTAAATTACTGTCTTAGTTAAGGCCACTTTGGTTGCAAGTCACAGGGACCTCCTAGGCCTCTGTGAATTCCAAATGGGGAGGACATGGGTGCATTTGGGGACACCAAGAGCAAGGAAGTGCTGGCAGGTCTCATGAAAAAACGGCAACCAGGAACCAGGAATTCAGAAAGGAGGTTGCCCTCTCCTCCCCCACTACTTCTCTGGCCCTCGGGGCCGTACATCCATCCTCCTTCCCTCCGTCCCTTGTGTTCCCATTTGGTCACCTTCGGGTGACCTGGTGACGAGACAGTGATCAGTGCGAGGATGCCGCGGCAGAGGCCCTTGTCACGAGTGGCGTGGGCCACCCGCACAGTCGGGCCACCGTGGGCTTGTTTCTCCACCCGTGAAGCTGAAGTGCCAGCGCCCGAGAGTGCCGCAGCGCTAGCCCCGAAGCGCTCTTCCCCGCCCCCACGCGCCACAGCCGCGTCCTCCCTTCTCGCCGGCAGGCTGCTCATCAACTTCGTGAACGACACGGAGGCCCCGGGCTGGCAGGGCTACCTGTACACGGGGCTGCTGTTCGTCAGCGCCTGCCTGCAGACCCTCGTGCTGCACCAGTACTTCCACATCTGCTTCGTCAGCGGCATGAGGGTCAAGACCGCCGTCATCGGTGCCGTCTATCGGAAGGTAGGGGACCCCCCCCCCACTCCGCGTCCTCGGCCTTGACGTCCCCAGAATTCTGATGCGGCCTCAGAATCCCCGGGGATCTGGTGGGGTCACTGCAGGGCCACCCCAGCTTCTGGAGCAGCAGGGGAGGGGGTGGCCTTGGTGACAGAGCGTGCCAAGGATGGCGGCCGTCAGGCGTCACACCTTAGGCAAAGCTGACGTGAAGGGTCAGTGTGTGGAGTGTCCGGGCGCCCATGGGTTTCTTAGCCGGATCGGTGGTCCTCGGTGTGGGGAAGTCCAAGTTCAGATCCTCACTCTGCTATTAATTTCCTGTGTTTGAGCCGGTTCTCGCCCACAATTTGGGCTGAGGGGGTGATGGAGTACACGGCAGGCATCTGTGTGCGTCCTGCTCTGAAGGAACCAAGTTGCCTTCTCCATCCTTTCGTTTTTGCTGCCTCTGGGGAAAGGACGTCGCTTGGCCCGTGGGTTAGGAAGAGACAGGCTTGCGGATAGTTTGGAAAGCTGGGCCAGACCGGTGCTTCTCAGCCCTGTCTGTGAATCAGACTCGCCTGGGGGGCTTAAACTCCTGACGCCCAGAGTTCACCCACGCCAACTAAGTCGAGGGTGCGCAGGTAGGGCCCAGGGGTCAGTATTTTTAAAACTCCCCGGGGGATAGTGTGCAGCCACGTGGCCTAGACAGGCGGTTCTCAGCCAGGGCATTTGGCGTCGCTCCCCCACCAGGGGATACTTGGCAATAGCTGGAGATGTTTTTGCTTGTCACAACTGGGAGTGATAGCATCTAGTGGGTAGAGGCCAGGGATGCTGCTTACCAGCCTACGGTGCACAAGACAGCCACACAAAGAATTATTTAGTCTGAAAGTGTTGGGAATGCCAAGGCTGAGAGACCCCGGCCTAGCCCCTTGGTCCTTCAGCGGGATTGGGATGAGCTGCGCCAGCATGACCTGGGAGCTTGCCAGAAACACGGCATCCCAGGCCCCGGCCCAGACCTGCCGAATCGGTAACTGCACCGGGACACGTTCCCCAGGTGGCGGTGTGCACATTTAAGTGTGCAAAGCCCTGGTTTTGAGGGTGCCTAAGGTCCCTTCCAAACTGAAGCTCCCAAGGTGGGAGGCAGTAAGCATGGGCTTTGTGAAGACCGGGCAGGCAGGTGAGCCGTGGGGCACGAGAAGAGGTCTGTGGCTTCTCCGCCATGGAGTCTCCTTCCTCTCCACGGACCTGGTGGGACGGTACAGGGCTCTTCACTCACCGCACTCACCCTCTCTCTCTCTCCTTTGTCCCGCAGGCCTTGGTGATCACCAACTCAGCCAGAAAGTCCTCCACGGTCGGGGAGATCGTCAACCTCATGTCTGTGGACGCCCAGAGGTTCATGGACTTGACCACGTACATTAACATGATCTGGTCGGCCCCTCTGCAAGTCTTCCTCGCGCTCTACCTCCTGTGGCTGGTGCGTGTTTGCGTCGTTCCCCGTTGTGTGTAGGGAGGGACGTCCATGTGCGGGCGGTAGGGGTGAGGGGCAGTGAGTGTCAGTGGCAAGAGTGTCTGTAGCTCACTGGCGTTTCTTGCTGTCATTCACATTTTGTTTTCTGGCCCGTTAACCAATTCGTGGATTGTTTCATTTCTCCCATGAGTTGTCAGATTTATGTTGTCTTTGGTGGCACGGTGTTTGCATCTTGACAGTGTAATTAAACAGCCCACCTCATTTTCCCACTGCATCCTCCCAAACACTAACCAAACTTGTTTTTATTCACTAGTCTCTAATCATGTTGCTCAAGATTCTCCGAGTTGCAAGGGATAGAGACCTATCTTACAGTAGCCTAAGCAAATAAAGGGAACTTCAGGGCTGCACATGCCAGAAAACTCTGGGGATTGGCTCGGGGATAGATGGATCCAGGAGACCAAGCACTGTTGCAAGTACTTAGTCTCACCCGCTCTTTTGTCATTTCTTGGCTCTGGTTTTCTCTGAGTTGGCTTCATTCTCAATGGATTTCCCCAGATGGCTTCCATACTTTTGGGCTTATATCATTTTTACAGACAGCGTCAGAGAAGAGAGAAGACCACACCCATTTGCCTGCCTCAGCCAGAGTTGCAGGGAGCCCTCCGATTGGTCAGGCATAGTCCTGTTCACATCCCTGAACCAATGACTGTGGCCCAGAAGTCAGAGTTCTCTGATTGGACAGCCTGGGTCACATGTCCTCTCCCACTGCAGAAGAGACGTGATTGGCAGTTCTTCCAAGTGGGGAGGGACAGTTCCCAAGACAAAAAGAGGCTGAGCAAACAGGCCTCTTGCATAACACATGCCTTGCACTTTCCCACCTCTGAGCCTTTGCACATGCCTTTCCTTCCACTAAGTATTCCCTTCCTTTTTCCTAGCTGATGAAATCCTGGCCATCCTTCAAGGCTGTAACAAATGACACTGCTGTCGATTTCCTCCTGATCTCAGTTAGGCAGACTTCCTCTTTTTTTGAGTCCCAGTAACTTTAGTGTAGGGACTCATCTGATTTTACTTCCTGACACAGTTTTTTGTGTGCTCAGTACACTGCCACCTCCCCGACTGTAAAGTTAGTACGCTAGCCACTCATGGGCGTGTGGATCTGGCTGACTTTTGTATCTTTTGTGGGTGCAGCCCCCGAAGGGCCTGGCGTATACCAAATTATCTGCTGTTACCGAAAGAGAAAGGGAGAAGAAAAAAATTACCTGCTGATTTTCTTGTAGTTCACCTTTTTTTGTATATATTTATAGAACAGAAAGTGAATAAAGTGTTTCAAATAATGAAACTTAGAAGACAAAAATACCAGAATTTAAATATCTAAGTAAATGCCAGATCTCTTAGGGTGCCCACTTTCCCAGAAAGTTTCGCCATGGGTAAAAATATTTTTGGAACACTTCTTTTAGAATTGCCTTCAGGATTGGTTTTTGAACCATTAAGAAAATTACATCACACATCACAGCTTGTTGTACATGACGGTTGTTCAGCCTGGACTCTTGACATTTTGGGCTGGATAATTCTTTGTCAGGGGCCTGTCCTGTATATCGTAGGATGTTTAGCAGCGTCTCTATATGCCAGTATCAGCAAGCCCTCTAGTGTGACAACCAAAAATGTCTCCAGATAATATCAGATGTCTCTTGGGGAGCAAATTTGTCTGATTGGGGACCACTTCTTGAGGCCAAAAATGGGGTTTCTCTATTTGACCATCAAAACACAGTACAGGAAAGTAGATGATGATGATGATACAGGCTCTGGAATCAAGCTGCCTGGGTTCAAATCCTGCTTCTTCCATTTCTAGCTCTGTGACCTTGGACAAGTTACTTAATGCCACTAAGCTTCAATTTCCTCATCTCTAAATTGATAATAGGTGTATTGGGACAGTTAAATCAACAAATGCAGATAAACGTTCATAAAACAGTACCTGGAGTCAGGCGTGGTAGCTGGAACCTGTAATCCCAGCTACTCAGGAGGGTGAGGTTGAAAGATCACTTGAGCCTAGAAGTTCAAGACTCGCCTAGACAGCATAGCAAGACCCTGTCCCTACAAAAAAAAAAAAAAAAAAAAAAAAAAAATTCAGCTGGGTGCGGTGGTGCACGTCTGTAGTCCCAGCTACTTGGGAGGCTGAGGCAGGAGGCTGCAATGAGCTGTGATCATGCCACTGCACTCCTGCCTGGGTAACAGAAGGAGACACTGTCTCTAAAAATGCAAACAAGCCAGTGCCTGGTATATAGATGTGCTCATTGTATTTTAGCTACTATTATTTGCCATGGATGTGGATTCAGAATGCTTTGGTTGTTGGTAGGAATCATCTTCATCCTCAAAGCTAGATTAGTCTCGCTGGCCAGAGATATGTCACAAAACCATTTGGAACAACAGTAACATTTTTCTGGAACTAGGAGTAGAGTCCCTGAGGGTGACTTCTTTGAAGAGGCTAACACTCTTGTTTTCCTGAATGTCGTCTAATGGAGGAAAAACCATGCTGTCCTCTAGTTCCACGCTAAGGATGGAACTATATCTCAGCCAAGTCCGTACAGTGGGCCAGCTTCTCAAGGTGTCTTTTTTTGTTTGTGTCATTCAGGAGGAAGTTGAAAGATACAGATTTATATCTTATCTTGGCCACTGACCACTTAACCTTTCTGAAACAGTTTCCTTATCTGCAGATGGGGTAATAGAACAAGTCTAAACCTGTTATCTGCTAAAGCCCCACATCAAAAGGCTCTGAAAACTGTAAAGTTTTCCTGAACTCATTTGCTGGTGAAATTTCACCTACACTGATAAGGTCTTTCTCATCTTGATCATCCCTCTCAGTGTGAATATTTCTATTTGGCTGCTGAAAGATCAATGCGTTCGATTCTAAAGTGCTGTGCTGTGCCCTGCAGAGGTTGTGAGGATTTATATGACATACACACCTATGTCAGGGGTCTCCAAGCCACACCAGATTCGATGATATGCTAGGAGGACTCACAAGACTCAGCATGGAGTCGTATCCCTGGCTATAATTTAATGCAGCAATATTAGCAAAGAATGAAGGTACCTGGGCCAACGTCCAGGGGAAACCAGGTGTGAGCTTCCAGGAGTCCTTGCCCAGGAGAGTCACTCAGGGTGTACCTAATTTCCCAGCAATAAGTTAGGATTACATGTGTGAAGTGTTGCCAAACAGGCAAGCTCAGTAGAGATTCAGCGCCCAGAGTTTTTACTGCGGGCTGGTCACAGAAACACGCTTTGCTTGGCATGTCCCAAATGTCCAGACTCCCAGAAGGAAAAGGGGTGTTCAGCATAAACTGTATGGTTTGTACAGATAGTTAAGGCACAGCGAGAGCCATTCCTATCAATTCTTTTACTGGTGGAAACCCCCTTCAAATCCAAGTTTCTGGACACCAGACAAGAGCCAAACTTGAAAGCAGCCTTCAAGCAAGATAAATAGGCAGCCGTGGTCACTATTCTCTACTAACCTTCTTAAAACTCTTGCAGAAGTCCCCTGGCCCCGAGGGCTTTGGATAAGGGATTATGGACCTATATATTCTTAGAGGGGTTGGGGGGACCCCAAGAGATGCTCAGAAATAAATCTTCAAACTCCTCACACCCGGTTGTTGGGTAAAAGTAACGCATGTTGCCCAGAGCTGGCTGGGCAGAGTCCCTGTGGTCTGTCAAAGCCCTTGTCCTCTCCTGTCTGGTGAGTGATGAAGAGTCTCCTTTCCTTCCTCAGAACCTGGGCCCTCCCATCCTGGCTGGGGTGGCTGTGATGATCCTCATGGTGCCCATCAATGCTGTCATGGCGATGAAGACCAAGACCTACCAGGTAGGGTGTCTGTGTCTGCAGGGCTCCAAGCTGGCCTCTCCACGTGCAGTTGAGCTGAGTTCCTTCTGCTCAGGCCCTGGGGTTCTCAGCCTTGCCTGCCTGTTGGAATCACCCCGGGGGGCTTTCACAAAGGCTTGTGCCCAGTCCCCAGTAATGTGGCCGGACCTGGGCATCAGCATTTTAAAGATTCCCAGGTGAGCCCAGTGCACAGCCCAGGTTGAGGGCTCCTGACATAGTTAGACCGAGTGGGCCGGTGGCCGAAGCCACAATGTCAGTGGGCCTGCAGGAGAGCCCTCATTTCCCGTGGAATATCATCATGTATTTATGTGACTCAGCTTCTGAAAATTGAGTTAAAGATTACCCTCTACTTTCGCCCCCATTAAGCTCTCACCTTATGTTAGGCACAGCGTTCAACTCTTTATTTTTAGAGATATTTTGTATTTAGAAAAACTTGAAATCCCTAAGCAATAGAGTGAATGCTTTCTTATTACTAAAAAGTTTAAATAATACGAAAGTCTATAGATTAAAAGAGGATGGCCTCCTCTCCCCTACTCTCTCAGCCGCTGTGAACACATCGAAGCGAATCCTTCTAGAATTTTCTATGTGTTTACATACAGAGCTGATTAAATAGTTGGGTTTGGTGTGTATATATGTATTTTTGTGATATTATCACCGCATCTGTTTTCACCCAAACGGGCCTGCTTGGCAGCATGATTTTATTAATATCATTAAGCACCAAGGTTGGGGGTCTTCCCCAAAGTGCTGTGTTTCATAGCCAGAATTTATTCACTTGAACTGGGGCCTAATGGTCCATAAGAGAGGCCTGTTTCTTGGCCCGCTCCACCGTTGATGGGTGTTTATGATGTGCTGTGAAGCTTTAAACGGGAGCCCTTGGCCACACTCATGGTGCCACTGGGGAGATGAGTTCCAGGACACGGGCCTGTTGGAACGAGAGGCTGGGTGGAGTGGGGACGGCTGGACAGGCGGGAGGGGGCTTGGGGCTGAGTCACCTCTCATCCTTTGGATGTGTTGGCTTCCTCGAGCTGCCCACCTCGGAGACGGCTTCCATCGCTGCCCTCCAGGTGACGTGGCTTAAAGTTTCCTCATCTGTGACCCAGCGGTGCCCATGGTGCTGAAAACTAGGGTCCTTGGCACCGTTCAATGGCGAAATGCATGTAAAATGCTTAGAAAGGTGCCCAGCATGTGAAAATGCTGGGTGGTGTCAAAAGTATTTACCAACTTCACTGCACAGGCACCTGCTGGTCGGAAATAGTGCCAGCTGGGACAGAAGCATTTCACTGTTTTAACAACCGTGTACGGCTGACAATTAAAAAAACCAAGAAACCAGAGAAGAAAAACGCCATCCATCCTGTGTCTGGGTCAGCAGAATAGGGCCCATGTCCCTCCTTCTCTGGATACCAGAAGGGTTTTTCTTGCCTCTTTTCCTTGATTCTAAATTGGGTAGTTTTCTCTAATGTCTAATGTGATTCGAAGCAGTTTCTCCCCCTTGATAGCGGAGCCCTTTGACGTGGTCTCAGGGCCAAGAGTAGGACACATGAGGTCCTGGGGGGGTCGACCCACCCACCCTCAGGAGGCCCATTTTTTTTTTTCTCTTTTTTTTTGAGACAGAGTCTCATTTTGTTGCCCAGGCTAGAGTGAGTGCCGTGGCATCAGCCTAGCTCACAGCAACCTCAAACTCCTGGGCTCAAGCAATCCTGCTGCCTCAGCCTTCCAAGTAGCTGGGACTACAGGCATGCGCCACCATGCCCGGCTAATTTTTTTCTATATATATTAGTTGGCCAATTGATTTCTTTCTATTTATAGTAGAGATGAGGTCTCGCTCTTGCTCAGGCTGGTCTCGAACTCCTGAGCTCAAATGATCCGCCCACCTCGGCCTCCCAGAGAGCTAAGATTACAGGCGTGAGCCACCGCGCCCGGCCAGGAGGCCCATTTTTAATGGTTGGCGATGTTGAGTGGCAGTCCGATGCTGGGGCCAGCCCCCGGACATGACGTTGATTGCCCCTCTCTTGGAAGGTGGCGCAAATGAAGAGCAAGGACAACAGGATCAAGCTGATGAATGAAATTCTCAATGGGATCAAAGTGCTCAAGCTTTACGCCTGGGAGCTGGCGTTCAAGGACAAGGTGCTGGCCATCAGGCAGGAGGAGCTGAAGGTGCTGAAGAAGTCTGTCTACCTGGCAGCCGTGGGCACCTTCACCTGGGTCTGCACGCCTTTCCTGGTGAGTGAAGCCCGATTTTTCATGTTTTGTTTTGTTTTCACACCTAAGTATTTTTAAAGGGTTGCTGTTTGAGTGAGAATGTCCCTGACCACTTTTTTAAAAACTTTTCTTTTTGTTCTCAACACTTAACATCTTTCAGCCAACCTATCAGGGAACTGTGTGTTACCTGTTCGCCATGACAATAAGGGGTTTGTGCCAGGATGTAAACCCAGCTCTCTGCTTCCTTCGTCGAGAAAGTCTTATAAGGAAAAAATGTTCACTGAACCAAACAGCGTGCTCGGTGCTGTAGTGCTGGTTCCTTCTCTTGCTACCAACTGGTCCCAAAGTGTGGATTGTCGGCGACCTGTGGACCACGTGTCGAGTCACACTGCCAGACATGCTCTAGAATATTTAGTTTATTGTCCGTCTCTCCCTGCTAGGATGTCGTCTCTAGAACGGCAGGAATTGTTGTCTTTTCTATTGACCGCTGTCTTCTCCATGCCTAAAACAGTGAACAGTAGGTGCTCAAATAATATTTGTTGTTCACTGTAAAAAAAAAACAAAAACAAAAAAAAAAACTTCACAACATACAGAAAGATACAAAATGAAAAGTATATTGTCCTCCCCTCTATCTGTCCCTCTTCTCCAAAGTGATGGTTTTGTGTATCTTTTCAGAAAAAAGTACACAAGCACTTAGTTATTCAAAAAACAAGTTTTTGACTTGTTCAAATGGAATCAAAGTATGCATAGGGTTGTGTGTCTTTTTTGGTACTAACCTGTCTCCTCTTGGTTCAGGCAGTCAGAGCTGCTTTGTTTGTTTTAATGACGCGTGCTAGGATGCGCCTTGGTGAACTTACCTGTTGTCCGTTGCTTGCGGTTCTCTCCTGCGGCGATCCACGCTGTGCTGGATGTTCTGATACACGTGTCTTGGGGTACTGTAACGGGTCTGTACCTGCCCAGCCAGCTTTGAAAAGTTTAAAGACAACGGTGCAATTGGCCAACTAATATATATAGAAAAAATTAGCCGGGCATGGTGGCGCATGCCTGTAGTCCCAGCTACTCGGGAGGCTGAGGCAGTAGGACTGCTTGAGCCTAGGAGTTTGAGGTTGCTGTGAGCTAGGCTGACGCCATGGCACTCACTCTAGCCTGGACAACAAAGCGAGACTCTGTCTCAAAAAAAGTAAATAAAAAAAAAAAAAAAAGACAAAGGTGCAAGTTATCATTTTACAAACCTGGCCTTAATCCAGGAGGCCATATAGTGAGGGACTGTGGAAACCCCGCTTGGAGCACAGTTAATGACAGTTAGTGGTTAAGGATGACTTTAGATCATGCCCTTCTGTTTGTTTTTTCTTTCTGTCTTTGTATTATTTACTGTCATACTTTTTGTAATGTATTATTAATGACTGTTCCTTCTTAGGTTAGCAAATATGCGTTCTTACAGCAAGTTTCTATGAACTAAAAATTACACATTTTTATAAATATGAAGCTTTTCTTTTTTTCTTCTTTTTTGACTGGAGGGTGGTGGTGGGATCGTAGGTCACTGTAATTTCAAATCCCTGGGCTCAAGTGATTCTCTTGCCTCAGCTTCCAGAGCAGCTGGAACTATAGGCACCCGCCACCATGCCCAGCTAATTTTTAAAACTTTTTTTGAGTCTCGCTATGTTGCCCAGGCTGATCTCAAACTCCTTACCTCAAGCAGTCCTCTTGCTTTGGCCTTCCAGATCCTTAAGGTTACAGGCATGAGCCAGCACCACAACTGGCAAAAGGTTTTCTATTAAACTACCACCTGTTCATCGTGGCTGAGTCGCAGGTGAAAGGCTTAAGGAAACTCCAGCCTTTTCACCCTTTATCACAGTGTATACATCGTTGGATTTTGTTTAGGTCCACCTTAAATCTCTGAGTCTGGACTTGCAGCACAGATGGTGCTCAAATTTGAGCTGGCGTCACCATCACCATCACCGGGAGGGCTTGTCAAAACCCATCTTGCGGGACCCCACCCAGAGTTTCAGATTTACTAGGTCTGGGTGGGGCCGGAGCATCTGTGTTTCTAACGTGTTCCCAGGAGCTGTTGGTTTGGGTCTCACACCTTGAGACCCACTGGAGTCCATCCTCAAACCTCTGGGTATGGTCCGTGGACCATCAGCATTGTAAACCCCTGGTGGTAGTTAGAAATACCCTCAGGCCTCACCCCAGATCAGAATCTGAATTTTAGCAAGTTCTCTCTAGGTGGTTCATATGCACGTTCAAGTTTGAAAGACCCTGGCAAGAAGTAGGAGTGAGCAGACTTTTTCTGTAAAAAGTCAGCTAGTAAATATCTCAGGGAATCTGGGCCATATAGGGGTCCCTGTCGCAAATACTCGTCTCTGCTAGGGGAGTGCACAGGCAGCCACAGGTAATATGTAAATGGATAGGCATGTGTGTGTTCCTATAAAGCTGTATTTATAGACATTGGAATTTGAATTTTTTTGTAATTTGCAGGTGTCTTATTCTTCTTTTGATTTTTTTTCAACTATTTAAAAATATAAAATCCAGCCATTCCTGGTGATACACACTGTAGTCCCAGCTACTCAGGAGGCTGAGACGGGAGGATCACTTGAGCCCAGGAGTTTGAGGCTACAGTGAGCTGTGGTCGCTCCACCGCACTCCAGCCTGGGCAACAGAGCAAGACCCCGTCTTGAAACGAGCAAAACGTGAAATCCCTTCTGAGCTTCTAGGCCCTATGTAAACAGGTGTGGGCCAGATGTGGACCATGGGTCAGTATCTGGCTTAGAGGACTGGAGTGTCCTTCTGAGAGTCAGGATAGGTGCATTCTGCGCTCGGCTCATAGTGTGACCTGCAGCCGGTCATTTTGCCTTCCCAGCTCTGGGTTTCGTCATATGAAAAATGAAGGGGTTACATCACAGGATGTCTAATGCCGGCCTCCAGCTTCCCTTCCCCTCCCTGGCAGACGTCCGCAGTCGGTCGAGGTGTGCTTTCCCAGTCCCAGTGACCACTGTCAGCTCACGGGAGTTGGACAGGGAATGGCATCTCTGTGCTGTCCTGGGGCTCAGTGTTCCCTAAGATCCTCCTGCCCCAGCTCCTGGCACTCTGCGTCGCACCTTGCATTCCCGTCGCACTGCAGCCCCCGGACTTTCTTCAGGGTGTTGATGGACTCTCTGTTTTCTTACAAGTAAAAGTAATATCCAAGTGGATGAGAGTTATGTAGGGTGTTCATTTTGCTATCTTTCTTTAAATTGTTCAGTAGTCTCTGTTAAGTATAACAGTGAACTGTTTGCTTTCTGTATATGTGACACGTTTTATTTTAAAAACAGAAGGTAGTGGGTTCACGTGGTAAGAATTTGTGTCAGATGGTCCACACACATCAAGGACTCTCAACCTCAGCTCTGGCGACATTTGGGAACAGACGATCCTTTGTTTCGGTGTTGAGGGGGCTGCCCTGCGCATTGTCGGGCGCTCCCCAGCGTCCCTGGCCTCTGCTCACTAGAGGCCAAGTGGCGCCTCTCCCTTCGTCCCCCAGTTGTGACAATCGAAGGTGGCCCCAGGCACTGGCAAGTGTTCCCTTGGGGGCAGAAGCCCCCCGGTGGAGAACCACAGGCCCGGCCTTCCTCCTCACGCCGTGGCCGCCTTTCTCCCCTGCGCCCACCGGTTTCTTGCGTGTGTTTGCAGAGAGGCCGTGTCTACGTCGGCACGACAGTGGACAGATGTCATAGATGAGATAACTGCACTCGCATGTTCTTCTTATTTTCTTTGCTTTTACACAAGGAATAGCAAATCCTACGGAAACCCGTGGCGTTTTGCGTGGTCTTCTCTCATAGGGAAAGATCTGCCGTGGCCAGGGCAGGCGGCGAGGGTTGGTCTCTGGGTGGTGTCCCGCTCAGGAGGGGGTGCTAGTTTGCTCATCACCTTTTGCTCTGGACGTCGGATCCCTCGACACAACCTGCCGTTTCCAGGTCGTCACCTGGACGCGTGGGCCCCTTGCCGGTGGCCTCGTGTCCCGGCCTCCTTTAAGCCGTGGCAGGTGGTGTCTGAGGGCAGGGCCCGCTTCCCTTGAGCTGAGTCTGCCTCTCAGTTTCCGGGTGGCGGGGTGGGCCGGGGGTGACGGGCTTCCAGAGACGGTTTGCTGAGCTGTTTGGCAAGAAACAGACGAGGCTGGGTGTCCCCTGGAGACCGTGGCCCCGGCCAAGACAGCGAAGCCTGTGACTACATTAGGATAAAATATGTGGCCTTCAGCTGCCCTGGAAGGTGCCTGTGTGTTCTTTCCACTGGCGAATTCCTGGGCTTCAGGCAGGGTGAGGTGTTTACCCAGCGGTAGAGGTGATGGAAGACAGAGGCCCTGGGAGGCCGGACAGGGCTGGGGATGCCATCGGTGCCAGTGCTGGTTTCCTGGAACATGGAGCCTGGCGTTTATCATGTCCATTTAACGCACTCTCCTAAAATCGCCTGGGTAGTTAGCATTTCCCATCTTGGATGATGTGCCAGCTTCTTGCCTTCTACTCACTCGTCTCGTATCTCCCCTCATTAGAATAATTATCGTCCCCCGTGGTACTCATCTGTAGTTCTCTGGAGACACGGGACTTGTCATTTTTGTACTTATACCCCCAGGATGCAGGGGACTTGGCAAAATGCCCAGATTATCCTGTCGCCCCAGCCACCCCTGTGCACAGAGTCCCGTTCCCCCGGTAGTTCCCGCAAGCTGCGCGGTTGAGTCTCATTGGTTGCAGTGGATCACATGCTCATTCCCGACCTGGTCACCAGGACTGGGGAGAGATGGGGTGCTTGGGTCACGTGGCTTCTATCGGAGCTTGGGGCCAAGGTGGGGCGTAGGAGGCGGTTCATTTGTGAACCTCTTGCAGGTCATAGGTTGAGATCGGGAGAGGTTGAGGTCTGCAAAGGGAAACCGTGGTGCTACTGAGAACGGAGCAGTAGGTGCCTGTGCAGGAACGTCAGGATTTTAGGGGTTGGGCGGAGTGACGGGTTAGGGCCATTGGTTTGCCACGTTTCTCAGAGGAGCCACTTAGGGTGGGACCGTTGTTCTCCATTGCCTCTGCAGGACTTTTGCACCCTTGACCGTCACCTGCTCCGAGGCCGTGGTGAACCCCAGCCCTCCACATGCCAGGAGCCCATCATTAGTGCTATAGCACACACAATTCAGGTGCTAGTCACAGGGAGGTCTGGTAGTTTTAAGTAGGATGGTAAGAGTCTCACTAAGAAGGTGACACTTAAGTAGAGACCTGATGGAGAGGAAGGAGCCAATCTGGAGTGGGAAGAGCAAGTACAAAGGCCCTGAGGCAGGGACTGTGCCCGCTGGTAGGCAGAATAGCCATGGAGCCTGGGACAGAGGGAGCCAGGGGAGAGTGGGAGGACGGGAAGTCAGACACCTTCAGAGACAGGATGGTCACAAGTCAGGTGGGCCCCTGGGATGAGAGTCAAGACTTCGGCTTCTAAGCTGAGTAAATAGGTTGACATTGGAGAGGTGTTTTTTTTTTTTCTTTCTTTTTTTAAATTGAAATATAGTTCACCATTTTAAAGTGTACAATCCAGTGGTTTTTCGTATAAGTTGTGTGGCCATCACCACTAATTCCGGAACGTTGTCATCACCCCGAAAGGAACCCCTGTCCCTGTGAGCAGTTGCTTCCCAATCCCTCTGCTCCCTCCGCCCCTGGCAGCCGCCGACCTGCTTTCTGACCTTGTGGATCTGCCCGTTCTGGACATTTCACGTGAGCGGAGTCAAATGGCAGGCGGCCATCGGGACTGGCTTCTCTCATTTAGCTCGGTGTTTTCAGGGCTCATCCGTGTCGTGGCGTGTGTGAGAACGCCACTCCTCTGTATGGCCGAGTGGGACTCCATCACGGGGGTCTACGTGGAGGGTTTTGAGTGAGGAGCGTCCTTGGTGAGGGATCAGCGATCGTCTGTCTGTGCCCTGGAGCACCTGACCTCCCTCTCCGCAGCGGAGCCCACAAGTGTCCTCGCCTTGCCCCAGGGTCACATGGCTCGCCCCCGAGTTGGAGCCGCTCTGCTCGCTCGTGGATGGCACTCTGCTCTTGGGACCAGGTTAATAGATCCTCTCTGGAAGAACGGTCCAAGGAGTTTGGACTGAGTCCTCCAACAGGAAATAAAAACAACTGCCGTACGTGGAGCCGTTTACCGGGCCTGGGGCCCTGTGGCCGTGTGCCGACAAGCACCGCACAGGAGCGCCAGCTTCCTGCTGCCAGTGGCCCTGGAAGGCACGTCACGGGCCACGTTTTCTAGATGGGAAGCAGACTGTCCTGGAGAGGTGAAGTGACATGCCCAGGGTCACACACTGATGTGCGGCAAGGCGTGTGGTTTTTACTTTTAAGCTGTGTCACCTTCTGGCAGGCAACAATGGAATGATGCCACCGAGACCCTGAAGGTACCCGGGTCCACAGCCGCTGCCCAAGTGCAGGTCTTCTGGCTGCGTGGAGTCTGTCCTGAGCTCCAGAAGTGGGGACCCAGGAGTCCCTTTCTCCCAGAGAAAGCCTTTCGTGGCTCCGGAAGCAAAGGGCTGACGTGGGGACAGGGTTTTGCGAATTGCTTATGATCGTGTGCACAGGAGGAGCCTGCGGGATCCCGTCACGGGCCCTGCCCGGTGACACTGGCGCCGCCCTCGCCCCCAGCAGTGAGGCAGGGGCAGCAGACCAGCGGCGCCTGTTGGCCGTGGACGTCTGTCCCTCACCGCTTACGTCCCTCCTAGACCGGGCAGCCCTGCCCTGGGCCACCCAGGGGCCTTTCCTTCCCCTTGGCAAGGGGTGAGATGCTGCCACCGCAGACAAGAAACCGGGTTCAGTGACTCTGAGCCTCGGTGGTAAAGTCCGGGAACACTGTCGCCTCGGGCAGTGTGACTTTGTGGGAGAGGGAGTGGCTTCCCAACAACATGGGTTGCTTGGTTTCCTTTTTGTGTTTTAAGTGTTCGTATCCTCGGGTCATAAACTCATACGGAGTGTGAGCTGGGAAGAGCCTTCGCCAGTGGCATTTACCCTCCATGCGGGTGTCACAGAAGAGACAACTGAAGCCCTGGGGCAGAGGCAGACTCACCCCAGGTTGTATTCAATGTCCCTAGATGCTGGGGAATGTTCTAGGCACTGAGGACCCAGTCCCACACAAAACAAAGTCCCTGCCTTTGTGGAGTTGGCGTGTCAGCACAGGAGACAGACTATAAATCCACGTAATATTAGGGTATAAGGCAGCGACAGGTGCTAGGAAGAAAAATAAAGCAGAGGCGAAGGCTGGAGAGCGGTGGCAGGGCTGTTTGGGCGGCACGGGGGAGGCGGGGAACCGGGCCACCGCCCGGGTGGGAAGGCGGTCTCAGGAAGCGGGATCTGCAGGGGCAGAGTCGAGGTGGGGGTTACGCTTGGCGTCACTGAGGAACGCCGCGGTCGGGCTGCCCTGACCGCATCTGCGGGGTGGCGTGACCATCCCCACGGTTGTGACTCTCGCTCACGCACGACGTCAGCACGGGGGTTCTGCTCGCAGGTAGCCCTCTGCACCTTTGCCGTCTACGTGACCGTGGACAAGAGCAACGTCCTGGACGCCCAGAAAGCCTTCGTGTCCTTGGCCCTGTTCAACATCCTGCGGTTCCCCCTGAACATCCTGCCCATGGTGATCAGCAGCATCGTGCAGGTACAGGGCGCGGCCGGGCGGGCCTGGCAGGGGGCTCTCTGGGGTCCAGGGCGCGGGAGCGAAAGGGCACTGAAATCATGCCATGACCCCCACGCACCCACCGCTCAGGGCCACGGTCGGCGTCTTGCCAGGCTTCCTCGTCCCGACCCTGCGTTCTTTTCTTTCTCCGCTGAAGATTTTTAAAGCACGTCCCAGACCGCTTGACAATGCACCAGCACATACTTCAGCGAGCGTTTTCTCCCTGAGTAATTACAGCGCCGTTGTCATCCGGGACCGCACGAAACCATCCTGTGCTATGTCCTGTGTCCCAGCCCGCGCCAGGGCGGCTGGAGCGTCTCAGGAAGGCCCACGTGTCTGGCCCGTTAGCTATCTCGTTACGTTCCCGAAGCCCCTCTTCATCCAGGCCGGGCCTCTGTCCTTTTCTAAGATACCTTTCGTGGGCTTTGGAAGGAAAACAAACGAGAACCCACGTCTGGTTTTTGGTTTTTATTCTGAAGCGTGTGCCGGTTCTAAGAAACGCGGCGGCTTCAGACAGGAGGGGGGATGTGGGCCCCTCGGCGCTGGGGAAACCGCTTGCAGAGAACGCTTTCTCACACAACTCTGCCCTGCGATTGCTCTCTGTGCAGGCCAGCGTCTCCCTCAAGCGCCTCAGGATCTTCCTCTCCCACGAGGAGCTGGAGCCCGACAGCATCGAGCGGCGGCCTCTCAAAGACGGTGTGTGTGTGTGTATGAGTGTGTTGGCCCTCCCTGTCTGGGGGTGCCGCCTCCCCACCCCCCACTGGTCCCTCCCTGCTGGCGTCTCTGCAGAGCTGGGGGGGCAGGGAAGGGAAGCCCATCCTCCTAGAAAGAGGGTGACCTTGCATTTGCGCTTCCTTTCTGGGAGGCTCTGCTGGGTGAGGCCTCCCCCAGGAGTCCCTTTCCAGGGCCCCGACCTTGATTCTGACCTGGGCATGCGCACAGGCCTAATAAGGACTCCGGAGACTGGCCAGCCACCCCTGAGCCCTGTGCACTTAGGTCTCAGCCTCAGTTTCTTGTTTTTCTTTCTTTTCTCTTTATTCCTTTTTAAATTTTTTCGTGAGCCTCAGACTCTTCATATGGATAATGGGAACAGAAGTCCCTGTGTTTGGCAGGGTGCTATGGATTTTTACTGGCAGGTTTGTTTATTTGGTAGCTTGTTAGTTTGTCCTTTCCTAGCCGATCCTCCTGAGCGGGCATTTTGTCTGCACCTGCCTCTCCAGGCACTTAATAATAAATATTAATGGCACCAAGAGCAGTGACAGTTTCACTCCTAAGACGCTCCTGCCACGCGTGTTCTGTTCTGAGGACGCCGGTGTGCAGACTCAGCCCGTGCTCGCCGTGGCGTGCTCGCCGTGGCGCTGCAGGGCCCTGGAGACGCCTGCTTTACTCAGCGACTCGCCCGAGACGGCATGGCGGTCGAAAAGTAGAGTCAGGACTCACACTTGCGCTGGTTGTCCGTGGTCTCTCATCGACCCCGTCTTACAGACAGAAAAGTGAGGCACAGAGAAGTTAAGAGACTTGCCCACGGCCACCCTGCTAAGAGGCTCAGGGATTTTAAACCCAGGTTGGCTCCGGAGGTTACTGAACGCAGTCAGGGGACTGAGCATGCGTATACGTTGGTTGTGACGTGTGCAGTGCCTGGCACCTAGCAGGCGCTCACATGTCTTCAGTGGCACATGAGACGCTGCTGTGGCACGTGGTGCAGTCAGGATGCTGAGCAGATTGTGGTGGTGTCACTTCTCTGGCGTGAGTGTGATGCTCCTGCCGCAGGTGCGGGGTTTCTCGTCCTGGGCAGCAGGGGCATTTGGGGACACGGCATGCTCTGCTGTGCAAGGCGGCCCCGCAGGGTGTGGGGCAGCGTCCTTGGACACTCCCCGTCACATCCAATAGCACACACCCCAGTTTTGACGACCGAGAACCACTGCCCGTCTTCCTCCCAGCCTCCCTGGCCTGTGGCCGTCTGCTTTCTGCTGTTCCGAGGACCAGGTGTCCTCGCACAGCGTGGCAGTGGCGCCTTCTCCTACGGGCTCAGATTTCTCTGCAAAACACAGGCCGACATTTGAGGCAGCCCTAGGAAGCGTCTTGCTGCTGAAGTTGTTCACAGCTCACTGCCAGTGTGAGAAAAGCCCTGGGCCTCAGCCCTCCTTCCTGCGCTGGCAGCGGCCTCCCCGCTGGTCTGACTCCGGAATGTTCGTCCGGCCCTCTGTGCCAGGCGGGGCCGCTTCGGCGGCTCTCTGCTCCCGGGTCTTGCCGTTCTCCGTAATTCCCCTCACTCCAGTGGCTTTTCCTGGATTCCTTAAACATCAATAGCACCTTCTGGTCGCCTGGTTCGGGTGCATCGCTGGCTCTGGGTGTAGCCGAGGGAGGAGGTTAGTTTAGGGGAGCCGGTTACTTCCTCTCCCTGCAGTTGGAGGGAGGAAGCTGTTTCTTCATTTGACATCTTTAAAAAGTACCCCTGTATTATCTCCAGGTGGCCTTAAGATGGCTCATAATTAAGAGACAAATTTTTTTAGGTGAGGGAAAAGGAAAATAAGGAAACACACATGACAACAGGTGCTAGGGGCCTGGAGCAGCGGGAGCCGCAGAGCCCAGCGGGTTTTGTCTCGCCACCCTCCCGGTCCCCACGCCTCAAGGCCGCACTTCCTGTTCCACATTCTGCTTTTTCTGAGTTTGTCCTGCCTGGTGTTTTAGAAGTTGACCTGCTGTGATGTGGCAGGGTAGTGTGGCTGGAGTGGGGGAGGAAGAGGGACAAAGGGACACAGCGTGCGGCCACTGGGGTGGAGGAGCTGGCTTCGGGCACAAAGGAAGGGCTGTGGGTGTGGTGGGGACCACCCTGCCGGAGCTGCCTAAGCCTGCCTAGGAAGGGGCGGGGGTCCCCAGAGCCCCGAGTCACGCCCGAGGGCCCCCTGCCTCCACAGCTGTCTCCCCGACGGGCGATGGCGCAACCTCCTGTCTCACGGGGCCCAGCCCTCTGCGGTTTTCTTCTGCTTTCTGGGTCTGAGGCTGCCTCCCAAACTGCAGGCTGGGGGTGTCGTCCTTTCAGAAACTGAGGCTGATGTCACCAGATGATGCCCAGCGCCTTTAGTGTCTGACACCTGGGGTGGAACCACTTGATGGGGACGGGGGGGAATGAGTGTCCTGCTCACGCTCAGTCCCGTGACTCCATCCGAGCCTCACACGCTGTCTCTGCTGCTTTGCAGGGGGCGGGGGGACCGACAGCATCACCGTGAAGAACGCCACCTTCACCTGGGCCAGGAACGACCCTCCTACGCTGAATGGGTAAGCCAGGACACCGACACACACCCGGTGGCGTGGAGAGAGCCACGGGGCCTCGGTTAAACGTGGATTTGAATTCCCGCCACACTCTGGCGCTGTGACCTTGTGAAGGTCACTTTGCATTTCTGAGCCTCAGTCTACCCATCTGGAAAACAGGTCCACCTAGACCTGCTTGGGCTGTCGTGAGGAGCAGACATGAAAGTGCATAGCCCAGAGGGTCCTCTCTGGTTATAAGTGACAGAAACCACGCACAGCTAGGCTTAGACGACGAAAAGCGTTTTTGGCTTGCATAAATGAGAAGTCCACTTTCAGGTATGGTGGGATCCAGGGACTCAGTGCCATCAGAACTTTCTCTGTCTGTCCTTTGTTCTGTTTCCTTCTGTGCTGCCTGATTCTCAGGCATCTCCCTTTCTGATGGCAGGTGGCCCCCAGGAGCTCCCGTTGTGCAACCTACCTCATCAGGAGGTCTGCCTGCCTCTTATCAGCCCAGATTGGGTCACCAGCCCCTCCCTGAGCCAGTCACTGTGCCTGCAGGGCCTTGGCCCACTGACTGGCTACGTGTGAGGCTGTGGCTCAGCTTGGGTCAGCTAACCGATGTTCTGTCCACTCGTGTTCCCTGCCAGGGTGGGATTGTCCTTCCTGGCCTCTCCTGAGTGCCGGGCTGCCCGGTTCACCATGTCCCCCCTTCCTGGCCAGCTGTGCCCCTGGCACTCTGCCCACCACAGTCCTTATTTTTCTAAAGCATGTGGTGTCTTGACTTGGTCCCCCAGGCAACTTGTTGAGTGGCTCTTTCTTCTTTCTGACTGGCGGCCTTGCTAGCAGCTCTCTTGGGCCTCCTTGGGGAATGCCCCAGTCGCAGGGCCAGTGAGACCTTTTCAGAGGCCTCTTTTACCCCCTGTACCCCCCAGCAGCCCCCCCCCCCACCTGAGTGGCCAAATTGCTGCAATAGTTGATCGGGCGGGGGACAGACTCTCCGGAGAAAAGAAGCTATGATCTATAAAATTCATGCTGGGACTGTGTGTTCAGGACTTTCTTCCTTCTGTCTAACTTAAATCCGGCCTGCTTCAATTGCAGCTTCTCCTTCTCGTTCTGGTCCACAGCAGTCTGTGCCCTCCTCCTTCCCTCTGTCCTTCCTGTTCCAGTCTCCCTACCCCTGGAACTTCCAGAACCTTCTTTATCTAGTCAGAAGGATAACCTTCTTTATCCTCCCCTCTTCTCAGCCTATTTGGATATTCCAGTCTCAGCTGGACGGTGGCCGATGTTGCCTCCCTGGGCTTCCTGTCCACTTTGTCCCCATCACCTGTCCCCTCCCAGCATGGGGACAAAAGAATGATGAGATTTACTGGGAAGCAACGTCCTAAGAATTAAACAGTCAGTGACAGCGAAATCTGTCAGCGTTTCTACAACTACTTCGAAATCATGGTAGTTGAGAAAGCAGGGTCAGTGTCAGCGAACCCAGGAAAGCCCTGGAGGTGCCGGCCGTCGGGGAGTCCCCGCTCTGCTGTGCTGACAGCAGCGGGAGTGGCGCGGAGCTGTGCCCCACCGTGTGACAGCTGGTCATGCTGGTGGAACACCGAGCTCGTGTTATTTTGCTTACTGCTCTTTGTCACAGGATGGTTCTGGCAGAGATGCCTTCCTGACACTCAGATTCATTCCTGTCCCTCTCCCCTTCCCACCCTTCCGTGGCTCCCAGCCGGCACAGCACTGGACATCTTAGCACGGCGTCCTGCACGGTCCTCCCTGCCTGGCCGCCATGGCGCCCCTCGTCACACCCTGACGCTCCGTCCCTTTGGGCCCTTCTCCGGCCCTTCCCAGGCTTCCGTGTCTGGGGCACACCTGCTCTTCCCTCGGAGCCTGTTCCCAGGTGTCCCCTCCCCTCGGACACTGTGTCATGGGCCCAGCGAACTTAGTGCCTTTGCATGTCCTGGCGCCTGCCGCCCGCCTCGCACCTGGGGGCCGTCTGAGGTGGTCTGTGGGCCCAGCTCAGCCGTAGAAGCGGCAGAAGGAATTTCAAGGCCTTGAGTGCCTGTGAGAGCCCTGCTGTCTGTCTGTCTGTCTGTCCACTCTGAGTAAGTCCAGCCGGCTGAGCCAGGGTGTGTCGTGTCGTTTCAGCATCACCTTCTCTGTGCCGGAAGGGGCGCTGGTGGCCGTGGTGGGCCAGGTGGGCTGTGGAAAGTCGTCTCTGCTCTCAGCCCTCCTGGCTGAGATGGACAAGGTGGAGGGGCACGTGACCATCAAGGTAGGACAAAGGACCGGGGCACGGGGAATAGGGGGCTGGGCGGTGGCTGGCGGCCTGAGAGGAAGGTCAGGAAAGCCGCTGGTTATTTTGTGACTGTCCCTGTGCTGGAATCTCGAGCAGCGGGGTCCTCCCCTCCTCGTTCTCTTTCCGTCTGTCTCCCTCTCTCTCATTCTTTCTCTTCTACCCTGTGCCACCCCAGAAGCAGGATTTTGGTATCATTTTTTTCCCTGCTGTGTCCCGGCACTTGTAGTAGTGCCTGGCGTGTAGCAGCCACTTAATACGTATTTAGTAGACACACGAACCCCGTCCCCCCTCAAAAAACTCCTTGTGTCTCCTTCCCTCCCGTCTCCTGCCGTCTCTGTGCGTGAGTCTTTCCGGCTTGTCCTTCCTCTTGATGGAGCTCTCTGTGTATCTCTTCTTATAAATATAACACAAGGTAAAAGTTTTGATTTATGCAGTTGGAATATTTTCTTAAAGCATTTTTTTGTTTTTAAGAGTGGTCATCAAACCTATCGACAGGAGGCTAAAAGAAGACTATAGTTTTGTTACTTTTAAAATGCACAGAGTACTTGGAACTAAGTTGAAATTCCCCAAGAGTGAATTTAAGAGGTTGCTTTGCAGGTCAAGTCCCAGTGGAAATCAAGAGCCTTGTTTTGCATTTAGTTTGTTCCCCATGAACACTTTTTCCTCGTGTTGAAAAATATGTTCCTGGAAGTTTTGTTGACACTAGCCATTTCCTGGATTGTGGTCTGTAGCGAATTCATCTTGTAAGATATTTGGAGAATAAAGGGCCCCAGGCTCAAACAAACTTGTGAATACCGCACGCTCTGACTCCTTCCTTATAGGAGATTTATAGCAAATATTAACGAAGGCTCTGAGAAGTCCTGCAAGGAGAGCAAAAAACCATTTAACTTGGTTTAACCCTGCGTGGCCCTGACTTATTTGCCCGAACCTCTTTATGGTCTGTACAGCAACTGTTTATACCCCTAGATCTACTGTCTCTTGGAATCCACTTTGGAGCATGCTAGTTAGTGCCATTGTTTTTATTTCAGAGCAAAATTCTTCCTTCGTTGGCTATATGATGCCCTTTAGAAAGTGTACGTTACAGTGGTTGAGTCCAAACTAATGGCATTTCGCTGTTGTTTTAAGAAACGTTCTGTCATTACTTTCAAGTACCTGTTATAAAATAAGATGAATGGGCAATGTGAGCGAGATTAGGGAGGAAAATTCCAGATCATGGTGGGATGCACATTGCATTCGGTTTCATTAAGCCCAGATTTTCACAGTCCCAGCACGACTGGCATTTTGGGCCAGATAACTATTTGTGATTGGTTGTTTCGCCTCGGTAAAAGGAGTGCTAGGAATGTGTTTAAAATATTTTTTCCCCCCAAGTGTTTTAGTAAGCGTGGCTTGTGCTTACCATGGGTTATCTGTGGGTTCTGTGGTGAGGCTTTGTGACATTTTGGCCTCTTCTAAGTTAGGATGTTAGAGTCTGCAGTTTAATTATTTATTTGAGAATTCGGATTAAGAGTCAGGGCCCCTGGGACCCACTCACAGCCTCGCCCCCTTGAATTCTCCTATTTAGGAGTCTTCAGTGGTTCCCCATTACTTCTCCGATAAAGCGCACACGTTCCTCACCAGGAATGCTAGCCCGATGTGAGCCCCCTGCCACCCTCCGGCCCATTTCCTGCCTGTCATTCCCTCACATGATCAATCCATGTTCCCAATAGAGTGGCCTTTCTGTTCCTGGCATGTGCCAAGTACGCCTTGTCCCTGGGCCTTTGCACGTGCTGTTCCCTGTGACTTGAAGGCTCTTCCCTCTTCATGATACTTACATCTCACCTTTCAGTCTTTGTCTAAAAAAAAATTTTTTTTAGCGACGTCAGCATTTTTATTACTAAAATACCCAAAGCAAGTATCCTTACCCCAGCTCTCATTCTCTTGCTATTCGTGGCACCTTATGTTATATGGAAATAAAAGCAGAGCAGCCTTTGAAATGGACTGCTGTGATACAGAAGTCCTTGCTTGAATGTCACCAAGGAAGTTTCCTCAAGCAGTCCTTCCCTGGTGTCCCAATCTGGGTCAGACTTCTTAAACCTCTCATACGGTCTTCTCTCTCAGCATCTACCGCAGCTATAATCACGTAGTTTCTTGGTCACATCAGGGACTTCCACTCTTTGGAAGCAGGGTTTTTTTTTAACAACTGACCCTGGAGTCAGTGATTCCACTCGTGTGGCTTCTGATCCTAACTCTAGCATCTGTAGGTCTTTGTGACTCAGTTTCCCTCTTGTTAAAGCAGGAGAGTGTGGAGTTGTGTCCTGCTGGCAGGTGGGTGGGCTGGCTGCTGTCCTGTGGATCAAGTCTGTCTGTCTGTCTCATGTCCTCCTCCCTTTGCCACGCAGGGCTCAGTGGCCTACGTGCCCCAGCAGGCCTGGATTCAGAATGACTCTCTCCAAGAAAACATCCTTTTTGGACGCCAGCTGCAGGAACGGTATTACAAGGCCGTGATAGAGGCCTGTGCCCTCCTCCCAGACCTGGAAATCCTGCCCAGCAGGGACCGGACAGAGATTGGCGAGAAGGTCAGTACAGTGGCAGCATCGGCCCCTGTATCAGTCACCCTTTGCTGTGTAACAAACAACCACAACAGCTCAGTGGCTCTGTCAGTCGACTGCAGTTAGCTGACCCAGGTTGGGCTCAGCAGGACGGTTCTGCTCCATGCTGTGGGATAGCCGGGCTAGGCTGCAGGTGGTGGTTTGACTCAGGTATACCCTACGTGGGTTCTTGCTGAGGTTTGGCCTGAGGGGGCAGTAGCTTCCCAAGGGTGAGCTCTTCTCATGGTGGCAGCAGAAGCCCAAGAGAGCCAAAAAAAAAAAAGAGAGAAATGCAATGTCACTTAAAGCACACTACCTCTTCCACACACACATCAAGTCACTTGTCCACAGCCAAAGGCAGGGGACCAGGAACGAAGTACATGCTACCTTTGTGGTGACATAGTTGCAAAGTCACATGACAGGGGACATACTATAGGGAGGAGAGGTGTCTGATCCAAATGTCCACAGCACAGCCCCTGTCATAACAGTGATAATAAAATAACAACATAGTTGCTAACACTTAGGGGGCATTTTCTGTATGTCAGGCACTGTGTTTAACATTTTACATGTATTTCATCCACAGCAAGCCTGTGAGATGAGATTTGTTGTTACCCCACTAAATGGTTGAGGAAAGGGAGGCACAGAGAGGCTAAGTGACTTGCCTGAGGCCACAGAGCTGTAGAGAGAGTATGGCTGCTGCATCCATGTTCTTACCTGCTACATTTTGTCACCTCTAAGGAGGGCCATTCTCTGTTCCTGTCAGCCCTCCCTCCCCAACCACCCCCCTGCTGTCTTTACACGCCCCAGGCCATTCCTCAGCAGCCCCAGCCCCTGCCCACGAGCAGGCCTTGGCAGGTGCCTTTGCCTGGCCACCTCACTCTGGCACCCCCTAGTGTTTGTCTGGTGTCTCAACCTCTTGGAAGACCAGGAGTGCAAGAGCTTGCTTGTTTCCTTTTAGTTACAAACTAGTGTGGCTCCACCAGCTTTTGGATTCACTGAATGGTTTTTTTTTTTTTTTTTTTGAGACAGAGTCTCACTTTATTGCCCAGGCTGGAGTGAGTGCCGTGGCGTCAGCCTAGCTCACAGCAACCTCAAACTCCTGGGCTCAAGCAATCCTCCTGCCTCAGCCTCCCAAGTAGCTGGGACTACAGGCATGTGCCACCATGCCCGGCTAATTTTTTCTATATATATTAGTTGGGCAATTAATTTCTTTCTATTTATAGTAGAGATGGGGGTCTCGAACTCCTGAGCTCACACGATCCGCCCACCTCGGCCTCCCAGAGAGCTAGGATTACAGGCGTGAGCCACCGCGCCCGGCCTGAATGGTTTTTTTAAAATTGAGGCAAATCTACAGCTCCTTGGAAAGAAAAGACAAACTGTTAGCAGGGGTCTCTGGGTTTGCAAAGGAGCTTGAGTTTGTGAAATAGAAAATGAGAACTGGGTTTAAGGGTGTAGGTGATTCTTACGGACTCCAAGGGCAGGAATGTAGTGGGTCAGGCAGGGGCTGGGGCGGGCAGCCTGGTGCCTGCTCTGTTTTTTCTCCTTTTCTGCACATCAGCTTTGTGCTTTTTTTTTTTTTTTTTTTTGACAAGTGTTTGTTCCTGGCACTTGGAGATTCCTGACTGTCCCTGTATTGGAATCTGGAGGGAGAGATTCTGATTGGCCTAGCTTGGGTCTGGTGTTTGCCCCTGGGCCAATAAGCTATGGCCGGAGGGCCCATCAAGGGAGCCTGGCTGCGAGGACTGCCTTGATGCGTGGGCGGGAGGGCAGGCGTCTCTGGGAGGGGCAGTTAACCCAGTGGGTGTCCACTGAGATTGCCCAGCCAGATACGGAAATGGCATTTGGTTATCTGTCACTGGGGCTGGGGGGGGCACTGCTGGTCCTGGTAGTGCCCGCCCTTCTGGAGAGTGGGGCCCGGGCTGGATTTCAGCGCCCCCAGGGTAGGTACTGCCTGGACTCTGGCTTCACCAGGGAATGATAGATCCAGAGCAAGCTGGCAGAAAGGCATCGGCTAGTAACCATAGCAGCAGCAACAGTAATAATATCGTTATCACATCCACCCATGCCTTGCATCAGACTAAAAGATCAGGCGCCTTCCCTGTAGCCAACATTATTCAGCGCCATAGGTACCCTTCGATGAGTGCTCAGTATGTGCTAGGTGCCTTGCCCCGCAACTCACAGGAGACTCAGGTTTTCTCTTTTGCCCATTTTACACATGGGGCTAAACCCCGTGCCATGGTCCCATCCCTGGTTGTGCTGGAGCTGGGACTCAAACCTATGTCCGTGCAGGTGTAACCTATGTCTTTAGTCTCACGTGAGAACAGGAAGTCTCGGCCGGGCCTGCAGGGCCTCCAGCCTGGGTCCACGGCCTCCCGAGCAGGGCGGGCTCTTGGGCGGCCCTGCTACGTTTCTTGATTCTCAAGGTGTTCCAGGAAGCCCACCCCTCTGCCCTGTCTCCCCCAGGGCGTGAACCTGTCTGGGGGCCAGAAGCAGCGCGTGAGCCTGGCCCGGGCCGTGTACTGCAACACCGACATTTACCTCTTCGACGACCCCCTCTCGGCGGTGGACGCCCACGTGGGAAAACACATATTCGAAAACGTGATCGGCCCCAAGGGGATGCTGAAGAGCAAGGTACCTGCTGGCGGGGCAGGGCGTGGGCTTCAGGCTGTCCTCTCTTCGGTGAAGTTGGAACATGCCCCCTTTAGGAATCCTTTGCCTTGCTCGCTTTTTTTTTTTTTTTTTTGGTTTTTAATTGGACTTTGGGAACACCTTTCTCATGTTAACCTTGGAAGCCTTCCCAAGACAGCCGCCTCATACTTGTCTTTATAGGGGTAAGTCCTCGGCACGGACTTGAATTCGTTGCCTCCTCTTGGCCAAAGAAGGCCTCTTCGTCCAGTTCCGTCACGGGGCTGGCTTCTCGGAGCGGAATCCCACCTCGCCACCTCTGGCCACTGCGCAGGCTGCACCTCCCCCTGGGCCGGGTGGCCGCCGGTGGAGGGATGGGAGGTTGGAGCAGGAAAATCGCCGCAGCACCTCAACGTGACAGCAGACAGTCGCTGTGGTTTTTCGGGGTGATCGGTGGTGGCGGGATTGGTTCCCTTTTTTTTTTTTCCTGAGTAGAAAACTAGCAAGCGCCCATGGGGGAAATATAGAAGATTAGGAAAAAGGAAAACAGAAGAAATCAAGTACAGTTCCAGCAGTTAGAGATTTTGTATTTCTTTCAAGCCTTTCTGCTCTGTGCGTAAACTTTTAACGTAGCGTTATGTCGTTATCTGTACACGTGCAGGAGGCATCGTGCTGCCCAGCCTGTCGTAAGCACGCCCGTGCCCATCATCACGGTTCTGGGCGGGCATAACTTTTAACTACTAAAAAAATATTTTGTGAAGTTATCAGAGTAATAATACTTGCCTTGGGCAGCAAAATCAATGCATATAAGAAAATATACACATAGTAAATAAAATAGTCCTTCTTCATCCTGCACCCCTGATTCTTCTCTTGAGAGCAGGGCTCAGCAAACCTGGCTCATCGCCTGTTTTTGTGTGGTTCTCGAGCTAAGCACAGCGTTCACGTTTTTACCTGGTTGGAAGAAATCTGAAGAATATTGTGTGACCCATGGAAATTGCATTAAATTTAAGTATCAGTGTCCACAAAGGAAACTGTGCCGGAACACAGCCCGCTCACGCCTCTTGGTGGCATCTACAGCTGCCTCCGTGCTGCACTTCGCTGTTGCCATGGCAACCGTAAGGCACACACGGCTGACACTATTGAGCATCTGGCCCTTTAAGAGAAAATCTGACTTTTATTAGTTTGATGAACGTCTTCCCAAACTTTCAGATCTATAGATAAAGTATACACATCTGTACAAGTTGTTTCTTTTTTTTTTTTTTTTTTTTTACTGGTTTTTGGGATGGCAGGCAAGGGGAGTTGCTTTAAAAAAAATTAGGTTATTGCATACGAGTTGTCTTGCAGCTGTGTCATTCTTTTATTCATACACTTGTGTAGTTCCCTCCCTTCATGCTGTCCTTCACCCGTCACCCTTGTTAAAATTGAGTCCCCCCACCCCCGCTGTCAGGATGCCTGTTTCCCCTCCCTGCTGCGTCTCCCCATCCAGCGCAGTTTACTTCTCTTGTTCATTTCCCCCCAGCCCTGGCATCTGGGCCCGGGGTCTTTGTCACTTTGCTCCCTGTTGCGTCCCAAGCGCTCAGCACGGCGCCTGATGCCTGACGGGGCCCCCGGCACGCGTGTGGCAGGGACGCAGACTCAGCTGCTGCCGCGTGCTGTCATTGCAGATGCGTGTCGCGCCCCAGACCCAAGTTCCGCCCTCCCAGGTGTTCGCTCATTCCGTCCTCGCCGAGCCAGGGTGCTCACGCGTGTGCGTGACACGGCTGAGTCTCCGCTTCGCCCACAGACGCGGGTCCTGGTCACACACGGTATCAGCTACCTGCCGCAGGTGGACGTCATCATCGTCATGAGCGGCGGCAAGATCTCCGAGATGGGCTCCTACCAGGAGCTGCTGGCCCGGGATGGGGCCTTCGCCGAGTTCCTGCGCACGTACGCCCTCGCGGAGCAGGAGCAGGCCTCCGAGGACGACGGTGAGGGCGGCCTCGGGGTTCCTCCCGCTTGGGGGGCACCGCGAAGGGCCACATTTGCCTCTTTGAAGCTGCCACCAGCTGTGCTGGCAAGGCGGCTCACCAGGGCACTAGGGTGGGCGCTGGGCAGCCCCGCCAGGAGCCAGCTGGGAGGGCGTCTTAACCCTCCGTGTGTCCCGCCCTGGCTTCGGGGCAGCTGGCCCCAGGGCACGTCCTGATGCTTTCCTGCAGTGCGGCCTCGGCCTGCAGAGCATCGGGGTCTTCGTGACAAAGGCGGGGACTCTCAGAGGCTGAGAGAAGCTGAGGACATGTGTGACTCAAAGCAGATGTGAGGATCAAGAGGTGAAGCCAGCGCTTGAGACTGCAGGCTCGGAGTTGGGACCTGGGTTTGAATCGCACCGCTCCTTTTACCAGCTGCGTGACCTCAGGCCTGGCCTTCAGACCCCTCTGAGCCCCAAAGATGTATAACAGCAGAAACAGCCGTCTGGCATTTGGTGTAGACTGAATATGATTATTATGTCCGTGCAGCCTTTGGCATGGTGCCTGGTACTTCCTAGGTGTTCAGTAAATGATAGCAGTTATTGTTCCTACCCTGGGAAGGCGGATGTGTTCCTGGCACCTGCTGGGTCACAGTAGGCTGGGACTCTGAAAGTGGGGAGTCTCGGAGGTGCCCGTTGAGTCTCTGCAGAATTCTGGGCTGGGACCTCACCTTGACCTTATTTGGAGCAAATGGGGTGAACTCCTGAGAACCTGCTTCTCAGTTGGTTTCAAGTTCAAGGGGTTGGTTTGCATGTTCCTGGGTCACACTAGCATCTCAGAAGATGCTCTGCCCAGTCCCTTCTGCGAGCTTTGACCCGTGTTGACGTGCAGAGGGAATGGTTGTCTGATGCTTTTTGGGGCCCCAGAGGACCCTACCTGTGGTCTGGGGCACCCTCCTTTGGTTTCAGCTATTGCTAAAAAATATCAGAACGTAAGAGAGGTCACCTGTCCTCCTTTGGTCTCCCTCTTCTAGGAGCTAAGTACAGCTCCCTGGGCCTGTGGGGTGGGGTGTGATCATTACATATTTGGTCCCCAAACAGGGCTCAGATGGATGGACTGTCCTCCAGGTAGGCTCCCGGGCTGTCCCATCACATAACTGCCGTGGGCACGGTTGACGTCACAGTCTGTGAATGGGGTCCCCAGGGTTGTGCCACATGGCAGGCCCGTGGGGCTGTGCCAGGGACTTTGGGATCGCCAAGAAGGAGCTGTTGGCTGTTCACGTTCCCAGTCCTTCAGCGGGGACTTACCGAGCACCTGCTGTGTGTTAAGTCCTTGCATTATTTTCCTAGGGCTGTTGTAGCTAAATACCACAAACGGGGTGGCTTAAACAACAGAAATGTTTTGTCTCACAGTTTTGGCATCCAGAACTGATAAGATCAAGGTGTCTGCAGGGTTGGTTCCTTCTGAGGGCTGTGTGTCTGTCCCAGGCTTCTCTCCTGCCGTGGGTGGTTTGCGGCAGGCTTTGGCACTACCTGGCTGGTGGAGGCATCGCCCCACTCCCCGCCTTCACGGTCCCATGGCGCTCTCCCCGTGCGCGTGGCTGGCCCCAGGTTTCCCCTCGTATAAGGGCACCGGTCATATTGGAATTAGGGAGGGCCTCAGGGGCCCAGCGTGCTCCAGTGTGACCTCATCTTAGCTAATTACATCTGCAATGACCCTGTTTCCAAATAAGGTGACATTCTGAGGTGCCACAGGTTAGAGTTTCAACGTGTGCATTTGGTGGGGAGGGGGGCACAATCCAACCCAAAACAGTCCTGTTCCAGGTTTGGGGGAGATAGCATCGCACAAGTTACAGGCAAAGCCCTGTCTTCATGGACTTTAGAATCTAAAAAGACAGTAAACAAGTGAACAGGTAAAGATGGCTTCAGATAGCCTTAAGTGCTGGGAAGACAAAAACGACAGCACCCTGGGCTGCGGAGGGATGGATGCATGGTGGCAGCTCAGACAGGGTGGTCAGGGAAGCCCTGTCTGGGGAGGGGACATTGACATGGCAAGGAGGCGGCAAGGAGAAGATCCGGGAACAGTGTTCTGGACACAGGGAATAGCAAGCGCAAAGGCCTCAGGACCAGTGTGAGCTGTGCTTGTCTAAGAGACAAGAAGGAGGCCAGTGTGGCCAGACCACGGCGGGCCAGGGATGGGGGGAGCTGAGGTCAGCAGGGTGATCGTCTTCCAGGGAGGAGTTGGGTTTTGGTCTAGTGCGGTGGGAAGCCACTGGCTGTCAGAAAGGGGAAGTGACAGGCCTGAGGGCACACAGCGGCTGCTGGTGGGGTTGGCACCTCTAGTCTGGTCTCGGTTTCCTGCCCTTGGCTCCTTCAGTGGTCTCTGAGTCTCCTCTTTGGTGGCAGATTCACAACCCTGAGTTAGGAGTTCCACTGTGGGAGTCCCAGTGGTTCTCAGTAAGTGCTTTATTGAGATATAATCCACGTACCTTACCATTCGCCCATTTAAACTGCACAATGAGGCTGGGCGCGGTGGCTCACGCCTGTAATCCCAGCACTCTGGGAGGCCGAGGTGGGCGGATTGCTCGAGGTCAGGAGTTCAAAACCAGCCAGAGCAAGAGTGAGACCTCATCTGTACTATAAATAGAAAGAAATTAATTGGCCAACTAATATATATAGAAAAAATTAGCCGGGCATGGTGGCACATGCCTGTAGTCCCAGCTTCTTGGGAGGCTGAGGCAGGAGGATCGCCTGAGCCCAGGAGTTTGAGGTTGCTGTGAGCTAGGCTGATGCCACGGCACTCACTGTAGCCTGGGCAACAGAGCGAAACTCTGTCTCAAAAAAAAAAAAATAAAATAAACTGTAGAGAGAGCGATTGTTAGTATATTCACGGAGTTGTGCAGCCGTCACCACAATTTTAGAATATTTTCCTCACCCCCAAAACAAACCCATTAGCAGTCACTCCCCATTTTTCCCCAAGGCAACCACTACACTACTTTCCGTCTCTGTAGATTTGCTTATTCTGGACATTTTGTATAAATGGAATCGTCTCACATGTGGAATTTTGTGACTGCTTCTTTCACTTAGCGTGATGTGTTCAAGGTTCACCAGTGTTGTAGCTTCATTTCTTTTTATGGTTGAACAGTATTTCATTGTATGGATGTCCCACATTTTGTTTCTTCATCTGTAGAAGGACGCTTGGATCGTTTCCACTTTTATTATGAATGTTGCTGCTGTGAGTCCTGGAGGTTTTAAAAGAAAAGAGTTTTTGGGTTTTGCCAGCCTGTGATGGTTGACATTCCCTAAAGCTTTGAGTCTCTGCTTTGAATGAGTTTCTGCACGTCCATGCCTTTGCGGTTAGAAAGTTCTGCCTTGGGTCTAGCCTGTTTCCTCTTGCTGCAGAATCTCCTTGCTCCATCTCTCAGCTGTGGCAACCTCTCCATCACTGTATCTCACCGACCTGCATGGTGGGGCTACCTTTAGGCGGAAATAATCCTCTGGGCTTTTTAAATCAATAGGTATGGGTTTCACCGAATCTTTTCCCCAGATTGAGCTGTCTCTCTCCCTCGCTTTTCCATCCAGGTGAGCCAGGAATGTCCTTAAACTCTCTTGGCCTCAGATGGGCTTTTTCCCCTGCTTTCTGCCCGGCCGCCAGCATATCCAACACAGTTTATACAAAACACAGAACGCTGCCAGTTTCTTTATTATTTTTTGTGCACATCAGCATCTAATTTGGTGATGAAAATACCACCCACCGCACTAGCACCTCTGGGTTCAGCCTCCTGCCAGGCAGGGCACTGAGTCCGTGGCCTGTGGGTCTTCAGTCTAACTGGGCAGCCCCACTCTTTTTCCACCTCTCTGAAGGGGCCCCGTCTATAGCGTCTTGGCATTAGGGTCTAGTCTTGCTCAACTTCAGCCAGCTGTCAGCGCCAATGACCTTGGATTTGTTCAAACCACATTTTTGGCTGCTCCTAAAGGGTAACATTTTTTCCTTGTTGGATTCATCAGGTCTTTTTTTAGAACACCCAGGCAGCAGCGGGGCGAGGGGTACGCGGCTTGGGAGGAGTCCTTCTCGTGGGGGTGGGGAAGGGAAGCCATAGAGGGGCCAGGCTCGTGGATGGGGAGACGCTGACCCCTCCCCCGGTGATATTTAGTGTCCTGATTTCTAGGAAATCTCATTTTTTTTACTTTTCTGGATGGCAAAGAAGGTGAAAAATATTTTTATGACTCTGGTTTCTTTTTTCAGAAACCTAAAAGCTACAGCAGTAGTTTTCAATGGGGAGCCAATTTGCCCCCCACCCCTTGGGGGGAAGTTCGGCAACATTTGGAGACGTTTTTGGTTGGTGCAGCTGGAGCCGGGGTTGCTGCCGGCAAATGGTGGGGAGAGGCCGGCGGGGTTGCCAAACACCCTCCAGAGCCCCGGGCGTGGGGAGCGCGGAGGGGGGTGGCCGTGGCACGCTGTGACTCCACGCTGCCCCGAGTTCTTCCCGGTCATCTTGGAGAAGGGCCTTTATTCCCTCCATGTGGCTATTTTGCAAAACCTTGCTGAAACCATCTCTCAACCTCGTGACAAGTGTTTGCCACTCAGTTTTTTGCTGAGTTTTTTTTTTTCTTACTGGTTATAACATCAGTACGTGCTCATCACAGACAAGTGCAAACTGCAGAGGAACCTTAAGAATCAGGACAGAGAACATCCTTCTTGCTTTCCCACCACCTGGAGGGCGGCCACCGTTGTCGCGGGCGTCTCTTCCTCCTGTCCTTCCTTATGCGCCCTGTCCCTTGACGTAACTGAGATCACCTTGTACGGTTTTCTCGTTTCTCCTCCTGTCTCCTCTTTAACACCGGACCACAGGCACCTCCCCACGTCACAGAGTTTGTTGTAGCACTGAACAGCCACCGGGGAGTTGCCAGACAGTTGGCAGATGGCACATTCCTTCCCACTGTCCTCAGTGGCCGCATTTCTTCCTCTCTTGAGGACGGAGGACTTTCAGAGCCGAGGCTGCAGGAGAGGAGGTGGGGTGATGCAGCCAGGCAATTCCGTGTTTGGTCAAGAACGAGGCGTCGACTGTAAAGCAGTGAGTTGCATTCTTCCGTCAAGGGAGGCCGACCTGCTGGCCCTTGCCCAAGAAGAGTTCCAGAACCTTCTAGAGTCACGGCGGTGTTGGTGGAATGAACAGCGAGCCTCCTGAGGTGCCCGCGCCGGGGCTGGCAGCTGAGTGCACAGACCAGAGGCAGCACTTGTGTGGTTCAAGGGGAGGGAGGACACCCGGGTTGTCAGCGTCAGAGACCCGTCACTTGGGTGACCTGTCACCTGGGAGGACTCAAGGGACATTCATTGACTTACAAGTCGCATGCATTTGCTTTAAAAAAGAGAGAAAAGGAATTCTTAGTATTTCACAGCATTCTGTACTCTCCCTAGCCTCCCACCCCCAATTCATTTCTCCTTCCCCTGCCTTGTTTTTCTTTGTAGCATTGTCGCCGCCTGACAGTAAATTACAGATCTGCTCGTTTCTCTGTCGTCTCTCTCTTCCCTTGGAATTTTAAGCTCCTTGAGGGCTTTTTGGTCACCTCTGCCTCCCCAGGACTGAGAACAGTGGCTGGCATATAGTAGACACTCAGTAGACATGTTAAATGAGCGAGTGAATGATTTGCACCTTGATTAAGGCTTGCTCCGCATAAGCAATCTGTAGGTCAAAGGGCTTTGGATCCTTACACGGCTGCATAGGTATCCCAGATTAGAAGAAAATAGGGGCTGATTTTACCTATTTCTGTCAGGGCTGGTTTAGAAACCAGCTTTGTAGGTATGGGCTGTGGCAGGGCTCCACCGTGGCTGATGAGAGCCCCTTCTGGTATTGGAAAGTCAGCTCTGCTTGTTCACGTGCCGTTCGCTTGTCAGTCTGTCCGTCTGCCCGTCAGGTGTGCAGAGTGCCTGCTGCGTGCTGCAGGGCCACCTGGCACGCGAGCCACCATGTGGAGTGGCGGCTCCCCTGCAGGTTATGCAGTGCGCATCCTGTATAACTGTACGTGGCAGCCTGGAGCGCCAGGTGCGGGGAATAGAGTGGAGGACAAGACCCACTCTGTACCCTTGAGAATTTGCGGTCTGATGGAGGAGACGAGCACTAAATACTCAGGGACATCATGGTGCTAAATGCGGTGATGGAGGGGTGCCTGAGGGCCTGTGAGAGCCCAGGGAAGGGGTCCCCATCCCAGTGAGGGAGGGTCCAGGATGACATCTGAGCCATGTCACCTTCTCTTCCCCTTCTCTTGGTTCCATGCACAGCTGGCTCGGTGTAACCTTCTGTGGGGCTGGGGGCCCTTTAATAAGCCGTGTCCATCCTCGCAGAACTAAGGCTACGGGCTGGAGCCGGGACCCCTGTCACCTCCCGGTGTCACGCCTGCCCTCCCTGTTGGAGGGCTGTATTTCTTTCCCTCTGCTGCCCTGAAGACAGACACGAAGACAGAAGGTGGATCTACGTTGCTTTTCTAGCTCTGTTTACGTTTAAACATGGTTATGACTTTTTGAGAAAGGGGTTGGTCTCAGGCAGTATCAGGGATCCACCCAGCAAGTGTGGGACGGGGAAACTGAGGCACGAATGGAGCAGACTCGTCAGCCATCCTTGCCTCTCTCCCCTTCAGAGAAGCTGGCCTGGTTGTTCCCTCTGGGCATTTAGATGGGGCTTGGGGAGGGGGTTTGCCTCGGTTCTTAACACTTTCTTGGTTCTCGTGAATTCCCAGGCCCCCAGGTGACAGACACTGAGGAAGAAGGTCAGTAGCGCCTGGGCTGTAGCGGGCTGCGCCGCCGTAGAAGCAGAACGCAGACTGATCTGCAGTGCCGCTGCATGCCTGGGGGCGGGGGGCTCTAGTGGCTGCATTGTCGCCCCTTTTGGTGTTCATTGGTTCATTCAGCAAACGCTTAGCAGGCGCCTACTTTGTGCCAGGCGTTGTGGGTGGCACTGGGCGGGCAGTTTGAGTCTCCAGGTCTCCCACTCAACGCCTAGCAACATCAGCTAAGCGTTACTATTTCACGGTCCCATTACTGTGATCTCAAAGGGGACGGCGGTGTGCAATGCCTGGCACACAGTAGGCGGACGGTATATGGCAACGGTTAGATGCAAGATGCCACCCACATGTCCTGGGCCACAACAGTGCAGGGTGATTGTTGCCTGTTGAGCTGCGGGTGGCGGCCGGGGCCCGGAGGAGCGGGGTAGCGGTGTCCTCTAGCAGAACCGCAGCAGCTAGAGAGGACCCAGCCCTCCTGCCTTCGGTGACCAGCAGCGTGTCGCTGAAGGTCCTGGCTGAGGCTTTGTTGAAAGCGACAGCAGCCAACCGCGGCCACCTTAAACAGAGAAGGGCGATTACTGGAAGGATAGCGGGTAGCCCAGGAATCAGAGGCAAAGCTGAGCAAACAGGACTCAGGAAGTGGGAGCTCCAGGAATCTAGACAGACTCTTTCAGGACAGATGAGTTGTCTTTGGTCCCTGTAGACCACGGATGTTGGTTCAGGGTCCTGGGAGAGGGCTCTGCTGGGGTGGCCTCAGGCAGGCGCCTCCTTGGCTGGGGGAGCCCGGGGTGCTGATGGACAGGCTGTAGGGAAGAGGGGAGAGCTGATTCCTTCAGAAGGCCGACAGGATGGTGGACCAGCTGATGTTCATGTTCTCCCTCTTAGATTCTCAGTTCTCCTCCTTGCAGGGTAGAATTTTCCAGCTGCCCCCATTGGAATATCCACCTGTTCCAGCAGGTGGGCTGATGGGTGGGCTGGGCTACGCAGGTCACCATGGAAGAGCTAGTCAGGACCTGGTGGTTTGCGCTCGTGATGAGCAGGGGAGAAGGGAGGTGGAAGCTTACAGGAGGGCGCTGGGGCTGCTGGGGGCGGAGAGGGGCTCTCTGCAGCGTGCCACCTGCAGGACAGGGGTCCCCAGAGTGTCCTGGAGCATCCCGTCCCTGCACAGAGAAAGGTAGCTAAGGCCAGGCCTGGCTTCCAGCGTCATGCATGTGTACAAGTACCGGCTGCATGGAAAGTCCTGCTTGTTATCCCCCTTCCTGAGTGATGTGTCTATTTTTGTTTTGTTTTTTATAATTAAAAACAAAGATGCTGATATTAAAGGGACTGTTTGAAGCAGTGGTTCTCAATCCTAGCTCTGCCTCAGAATTATCTGTAGAACATGTCTCTAAACACACATGGCAGTAAGCACCACGAGGTTGCTGTCACCGGGCACTCGCTGCACCAAGTGTGGCCAGTGGTTCACCCTCCTGCTCTTGAGGGTGGAGTCTGCTGTTGTTCCCCTTTTGCACATGTGGTCATTGAGGCTCAGAGAGGTTGATCACATCCCCACAAGGCACACAGCTAGGCATTGAGAAGACACCTGCCTCATGTCCCAGTTACCTGACTGCGTTCTAATTCAGTCACTGCAGGGCTGGGGCCGGACAAGTACCTACTCACCTATAGAGCCCCTGGGTGATGCGCTCATGGCCAACATGGAGGATCCCTGGCTGGGAGCACCTGCCCCCAATCACCTGCCCCCACGCACCTGCCCCCACGCACCTGCCCCCACGCACCTGCCCCCATGCCAGGGCCGATCCCCTGCCCCTCCTTCCCTCCCTTCCCTCTGTGTCTCCCGGCTGCTGTCCCCTGAGGGAGCTGGCCTTTCTGGAGTCTGCTTTTATTCATGTCACAACAGGGCGTTCCCAGGGTCACCCTGACCGACTGCTGGCTGCATGTTTATCCCCTTCATGCCTTCTGTCCCCACCTCCCGGGGAGCTAGTCCTTTGGTGCCCCACTTGAGCCGTCCTCTCTGCTGTTACCAAGGAGCGAGACCGTCCTTGCAGAGTGGGTGAATCGCAGTGTGGCACTGAGTCGTTGTGGAGGTGAAAGGACTTGGTCTGTCTCCGCACAGCACGGTGCCTGACGCTTACTTAGCGCTGTCACCGTCGGTGTTGTCCCAGCGACGATCCTTGGTGCCGGGTGGCTTCTTCCTGGGCTTGGGGCCGGCAGCCGGCTGGTGCCTCCCACGGTGGCTTCTCAGGGCGTCTCCTGAGTCCGCACCCCAGGGGCCGCCAGGGCTGGGGTCTTATCTGTGACTCAGCTGGGGAAGGGCCCACTTCGAAGTTCACATGGTTGTTCAGATGTCGAAGCGCTTCCCTATTAATGGGGAAACACCCACTGCCAGGGACCCTACCCTGGATTCTCGAGACCTCCCTGTGATCCAGCAACACGAGGGTTAACTCCTGGCATCGCAGGGCCCCTGGGCCTCTTGTTGGCTGACGCTCTCGTCATATTGAGTATTTATTTAGACTGTCACTCCCACTTGGGATGCTTGGGGACTAGTGGGCTACGTCCTGTCCCCCGTGTGGGTCCTTGCATCCCAGTCCCGCTAGCACAGCTCGATGCCCGGATACTGTGGGCAGAGCGGGGTGTTCCCCCTCACTGCTGGCGCAGGCCGCCTGCTTGGCCCCGGTGCCCTCACCTGATGGGACCCCCTAGACAGTTGCAAATCCCCGCCCCACGGGACCTGGCTCCAGAGATCACCTGCCACCCCAGTGGGACCACGGCTTGCGGCCTCAGCAGAGCAGGTGTGTCTCTCTGAGCTTGCTGGCAGCAGCTTGTCTGCTGTCTCCTCTGTGCCGTGACGGTTCTCCCTGCCTTTGGCTTCGGCGTCCGGCTCCTGAAACCCCCATCGCCCCGCTGTCTCTCCCTTTGCCACCAGGGATGATGGGCGTCAACAGTCCGGGGAAAGAGGCCAAGCAGATGGAGAACGGCGTGCTGGTGACGGCCCCTGAGGGCAGGCAGATGCAGAGGTGCGCGCCGGGGAGAGGCGGTCCCGGGGACCCTGCCCCGCCCCCAGGGGTGCCAGCCACGAGGCCCGACGCACCAGAAGGCCTGACCTCAGCTCCCCAGGGGTCCGGGCAATGCGGGCGTCCTCCCTCCCCTCCCGCACCCTCCGAGGGTCCCACTTTCCAGAGCGCAGAGGCCCAGAGGGGGAGCCGGGCACTGTCCCTGCCGGGGGATGTCACCTTTCCCTGGGGACTTGCAGCCCTGGGCAGTGACGTGGGGTGTGCGCACAGGCGTGCACGCGTTCACACGTGCGCTTGCAAGTGCGCTCGTGGGAACATGTCCTCTCACAGCCCCAGCACAGGCCCTGCCGGAGGTGTCCGTGCGGCCGACACCCTGTGCTTGCTTCCCCAGGCAGCTCAGCAGCTCCTCCTCCTACAGCGGGGATGCCGGCCGGCACCACGGCAGCACGGCCGAGCTGCAGAAGGCTGGGGCCAAGAAGGAGGAGACCTGGAAGCTGATGGAGGCGGACAAGGCTCAGACTGGGCAGGTGAGCCCGGCTGCCTGCACGGTGCCGGTGACCGAGTTCCCGGGGCGCGCGCTGTGTGCCGGGCGGCGAGGTGCACTTTGTCCGTGTTAACTCGCGTGTCCCGCACACCGAGCTCGTGCACGTACTATTTACAGCAAGGGGAAACTGAGGCCAGAGAGGCTAAGTGACTTACCCAGGGTTGTGGCTGGTGAGGGGCAGAGCTGGGATTTGAACCCCTGCCGTCGGACTCCAGCTTTGGCACTTGCAGTCTCTGCTCTACTGGCCGGCACCTGGCTTCGAGCAGCTCTGCGGCTCTCCTGAGCTGTAGGCAGCCTGGGTACTTTAAATCAGTTGTGCACAGACAGCACTAAGGACGCTGAATGGACTAGAAGAACATTTCTGTGTCTTTTTCATTTCTCTTTTAGTCCAAACGATGACATCCTGAGAAAGTCTCGGCTGGGTGATGGCCTGTCTTTGATACCCAACAGCTGCTAGCCTCTCTTTGTAACACAGAGAGCAGGTTTCAGCCTCTTGTTTCATTGTATTTTTTTTTTTAAGAGATCATCTATTTTGGGCAGGTGTCCGTAATTTTCCATTTATGGTAGTGATCTAAAGTTTATTTTTAAAAATAAATGTGGTCATGTTAAAAAAAAAAATAGGGAATGGGGCTAAGTAAAAAATAAACACACAAGGTGTTAGCGCAGTGAGTGAGGTTGGCGCTTTCTCCCCCCCCCCCATGTGTCCAGAGCCTCCTGGGCCCTCTGCTCCTGGCTTCACCCCTGTCCTGTCGTCAAAGCCAGGGCTGTGGCCAGGGACAGAGGTGACCGCAGTGTTCCCTCTCACCTTGCTCTTACCCTCCAGGGAGCCAGAGAAATGACCTCACATCAAGGATTTGGGAAGGGAGGGCCAGAGATGGTAGGCTCATTTAATCCTCACCTAGTCTCCAGAGGAGACGAGTCCCAGCCTTGTCCCCACGTCATAGACGAGGAACACTGGAGCCAGCGGGCTTGTCACTTGTCGGAGTCAGAGCAAGAGTGGGGCCGGGCTCCGCCTATGCGGTCATCTCTGACCCCTGTGCCCTCCACGTTCACTGCACATGAGGAAGGGACCCCAGGGACTAGTTTGGGGACAGCAGGTGGCTTGGCTGCACGGTGAAGCTGCATGGCGAAGTAAACATGTTATCACTTCCGCCTGCCGCCCAGCGACTCCGGTTTCCAGAACAGAGACTTGAAAACCCAAAGGGAGCATCAGTTATGCAAGTTAGGATCAGACCTGCGGTCTTCCACCGTTATTCCCAGCCGGGCTGTAGAGTGAGATGGTTCTTAGGACCCACAGTGCACGTGGAAAGCTTGCCAACACGCGCAGACACGAGCACGGGTACCCGGAGACTGTCGCAGCCAAGCTGGGTGGTCTGGGCTGGGGCGCTGACCCGAGCACAGGGCACGGTTGGGCTGTTCTCAGCCTTCCTCCAGGGTCGTGCCCGTGTGTGGGTGACGATTTGCCGGCAGCCCATCTAGCCGCTCAACTGGGAGCTCCACGAGGGCAGAGAGCTCTACTTTGTTCACTGCTGACTTTGTAGAATGCGTGGCGGGGTGGGGTGGGGTGGAGTGGGGTGGGGGGGG